>JASDQU010011377.1:100951-118536 GCA_032191745.1 Picea mariana | reverse complement strand
CTTCTATTACAATTTGTTATACTTGTTGGTATTATTTTATTACAATTTGTTATACTTGTTGGTATTATTTTAGTCTATCTTATCTTCTCAACAATAGTTAATATGACACACCTTATATATAGTTTAACTCCTAATATCAACATTGCAAGTAAGTGATAAAAATAAGTTCTGATAAAAATAAATATGATAATATGATAAATGTTATATCTTGTGTATATGAACTTCTTGTTAGTCCCTGCCTAAAGGCAGCAGTACTATTGTAAACTGTTTTTTCGTTTTGTATCAGTTCCTCACACAAACTAAGAAATTTAACTCTAAGTTTTCATCTTCTATTTCATTTACACTTTTTTAGCTTTATTAAATAAGCAAATAATTTGTTTTAATCGGTAAAAATCTTGAAAATCTTATTTAGCTTCATATCCAAACAAGGATGAGGAAGAGGTTTTAAACTTAAAAAAAACTAAAGTGTACATGTTTTGACTTAACTAATGCTATCTTCAGAGATAACATTAATTAATTAACATTTTTTGTTAGTATTCCATATCCTAATATTTCCTTAAACCATTGAAACATCCACCCTTTAACTATTGAAGCATATGTCTATAATGTGACTGCTCTTCATTTTGCCACATATACCGTCATGCAAACTTAGGTGGCTTTGTCCAGCCTTCCCTCCTGGCTTACTGCGAGCGAGTGCCTTCCTTCTTATACATTCGATCTATCTGCAGGTGAAAAAGAGAGCAGCTCCAATGGGCCTTGGCCCACATTGGCTAGAGGAGTAGGCCTGTAAATAGCAGCCGAAGTGTCTTACCCTTTCGGCGGCCACCTTCCTTTGGAGAAAGATCAGCTTAGAGATAGGTTCCAAGTTGATCAGCCTGAGCCACCAGTGCAGTGGGTCAGCCTTTATTTCTTCCTTTCCTCCTGGATTCCAACCAACGTTGTTTCTAGCGTCCATTTCCTTCCTCCATCCCCTTGCAAACCAGGGTCTGTCCATTTCCATCAGACTTGTCCCTAGTCTACATAATTTCACTAATCTTCATAACTACCAAAAGAATATGTCAGGTTTAATATGAAACATTGCTTAAACGTTTTTTAGTTTTGGGATATATATTTTCAAATTTATATCTGTCCTCGAGGTATATGCATGTTCATGGCCGTGTCGGAACTTATTTGTTTTTTATCTGATAATCTGACTTCTCTGGCATGAATATTTGGATTAGTCGAGACAAAACCGTCTTTTCTCAATCTCCATATTTATTCCCATGAAGTACTATAGGTTTAGCGCATCAGTAACTGATTTTTCCCAGGATTTGTGGATGCCCATGTGAGTTTCCTTGCTTGTAGCATAGGTTCTTAATCTTTATTTGTGTGATCAGGAGGATCGGATTAAAAATCTGAATTTACGGGAAGGTCAAGCAACAATGGCAGCAGCCATAGCTCAAAGAAAAAGGTGGAGGAGAAGCCTACTCAGTTTGTTACAAGTAATTCCATAAGGCCATCATCCTCCATGCAGATTGTTAATGTTGCTACTTCATGTCTTTATTCTCTTTCTTTTGAATCTATTACTGTATAGAGTAAGACTAACCATAGTGTGTGCAGGTAACAACATTTAGGATGCAAACATTGTGTATATAGAGTAAAAGAAAGACTCATTGCTAGCACAACTAGGATTGACAGAACCTGAAACTTTATACACATGGATATTAATCCCAAAATACCAAACCCTGGTCTTGGGCAAAGTATCCACCATAATTAGTTTTGTCATCCTTCTGCTAGTTTTCATATTAGATTTGCTACAGCTTAGCAACGTGGACGGGGAATGGAACTCAAAACCCACACGAAAGATTGCGAAAGCTAGTGTTAAATTCAATATTCTTTGTCTCCAGTAAGTTCACGCAGTTTTTTTGTTTTAAAAGGAGATCACAAAGTTTTTTTGTTTTAAAAGGAGAACAGGTGAAACATTTATAATCATAATAGGCAGTGGCATAGAATACAATCCCAAACAAATTTCAAAATCAAATATTTGTTTGTCTATTAAATCCATTTTTTATTAAAACTAAAAATATTTATCTAACATTTGAAATTGATATATTCATTTTTTTTAATTGGCGTAGTGATTATGATGGGACTTAATTGTCCGTGGAGTATATTAATTTTTTAACCTATTTATTATAGGTCCAAAAATTATTTTTAAATAAATAATTTGAAAATTTTATAAATGGACCTTGTATTATTAGATTTAATTCATGTTAAATGTTATATTAATTTCACTGCCAAACATACAGGTTCTTGGTAGGTTTTTGGGAAGGGCGGTGGCAGTCCACTTGGCAGGCTGCATGGAGTCACGGGCTGATTCTCCACCGCCTACAAGTTTCAAATGTAACTAGCTTGATCCTCCATTGCCTTCCTGCAAACATCAACTCGAGCTACCTACAACGACACTCAATACAGTGGATGAAGGATCAATGTCATCTCAACATATCAGATGAAGGAGCGACATCATTCAAAGACTATTACAACGACTATTACAAAAAAGTGTTTTTTTAGCCATTATTCATAATTACGTTTATTTATTGGACATGGGTACAATTAATCACCTTTTAATCTAAAATTCTAATTGATGGCTAACAATTGAAGATGTTGGCATATTCTTAATCGTCCTCTCAAATCAATGAATGAAATTTAATATTGATAACTTCTTTACATTTATAAATGTTTACGTTTATTTGTTTACTTTTTTTCACATTTACTTAATATGATTAATAATTTACTGCTCTAATAATTTACTGCTCTAACAATTTACTGCTCTAACGAGTGATTGCCAAGTTTACCTAATTAACCAGGATTAAAGTGTCATATTGTTACATGTACTTGTTTTATTTTGGAGATATATTTATGAATCTGAATCGGCGGACTCTTGAATTCCACATTTGTTGCATATACGTGTTTTATTTTGGAAATATATTTATAAATCCATATTTATAAATCCGAAGCAGACGACTTTTGAATTTGAAGTGACGAAATCTTAAATTCATCAACCACTCTTGAATCTAAAGCAATCTACTCTTGAATCTGAAGCCACCTATCAGCGTTCATCAGCCACAACTTAAGTGGTTGTGCTAGTGTTAATACAATGGATATAGCAATATCATTCAAAAACTACTACAACTGATGGAGCGACATCATTCATAAATTGCGATAGAAAGGTGTTCTGCTTAGCCACTATTTGTAGCATTAGGCATGCCATTACACTATGCTCTCTAGAATTTCAAAAATAAAATCAACATGACAATATCTTATAATAAGCATAGGAATCAAAACATAACTATAGCAAAATTAAGTCGACATTATTGTTGGTTGTAGTGATTCTCTACATGTAATTTGTTGTAAAGTAAAATCAGTGATATTCCTTAATTTTTTTCTAGATTTAGCCATAATATGTCCAAAGCATTGCATCTTGCACTCTGTAATATGAAATTGAGGAGCTCATGTATGTGTAGGATGGTTTTACAAATCAGTTTGTCATGCATAACAATATTGTGGTGCAAGGAGAAATTGTGGAAATGATGACCTTACACCCTTGACAGATGTTGAATGACATGGTGAACAACTAATCTTTATTAGTTTCTTGACGAAACTATTTCTCTATAATTATGGTGTAATCCTTATTTTTTTTTTGTAATTATGGTACAATCCTTCTTGTTTTGGTTAGAAACTATTTTCACTGTAACTATTTGTACAAGCAAGCAAGAAAGGTTGAGCAAGCAAGAAAGGCCAACCTGATAACATAATGTGTACAGATGAAACTCTCCTAGAAAATTTCTCAAAGCACCTCAGAAGGTACCTATGCAACAACACATATAGCAATAATTTACTAAATTTTATTAAAATTAACCACTGGCGGGAATTTGTTTAGATAAAAACGTTGTGTGAAGAACTGTAAAATTGTCATTTTACTAGTCCAAATATATCTAGTTGATCTGGATTATTTTCAGAATGAAATGAAAGCAGATATATTACAATGAAATACACATAAAAGTTGCCATAAACAAAGAAATATAGCAATACATGATTTCTATTAATGAAAGAAATGTACAGAGACTGTAAAAATACAGAGTGCAAGACTCACTAGAATGGTGGCAGCTTTATCTATGAAAAGAGATGTGACGGCTATGCTCATTCACAAGAAGATGATTACAATGAGGCTCTGAAGGCCTTTTTATGATAAACATAAATGCCAAAACCCTAGACATCTAAAAACCTAACCCTGGGAGATGAAGTGCTAAAAGTTATGTGGGCCCCGTTGGGGTAAGTTAGTACCTTAACTTCTCGGGGTCGTAACTTTTTCATACGATCTGTGTTTTAGGCATGTTATAGTATGTTGGAAAGGTCTTTTCAAGAAATACACATTATGTCGTCAAATTGTGACTCTGTCTACATTTTGACTGTGGCAAGCCAAGAAAACACTGTTTAGAGCCCCAAAATGACCCTCAAAGTACATAAAGATGTACTGACATGAAAACTTTCAAAATAAGCTAGTTGGAATTTGGAACAGGTGGGTGGCCACCAATATCCACCTGGATCCATTCTCCCCCCTTAGGAAGAAATGGTCTCCATTGCGTTGAGTGCCCGGGGAAGAGGGGAAAGTGTTTTCTGAATCTGAATCTTGGTGAGCCGCATGCCTTGTTGGAGAAGTTGCGTTGCTTGGTCTATGGAAGGCTGTCACAAACATGTTGCTGGAGAGGTTGAATCTGTTCCACCAACCTGTTGTCTCGGGGCTTGACGAGGCATTGTGTAGGCACCATCAAAGGTGAAGAAACCATATCTGCAATTTACTTCTACTAGATAGAAGGAGTTGAGGATGCAATGGTTGCTATGGCCTTTTGTGCATCCTTTGAACAGAGTGTGAAGAGGATAAATTTTGCAGTATGGGATATTACCTTGAGGCACTCTTTTGGTGGAACAATAGTCAGAACTATCTCTAGTATCCTATAGCACTGACCCCCAAAGTAATAATGACACTACGGGGTCAACAATCATAAATAGCATGACATTTCCACATATATGGTTGTCCCAAAACAACATCACATACATCAAGAGGGGCATCATCACACATTGCCTCATCCTTGAATGGTTGGATGCCATAAGACATGAGACACTGTTGGCTAACATAGATATCTTGTCCCTGGTGAAGCCACCCGACGTTGTATGGTTGCGAGTGTGGTGTTGTCGACAACTCCAACTGTTTGATGACCTCAGCTAAGATGATGTTCTTCTGTTTGTCGTTGTCAACAATGAAATGCAACAGGGTCCCCTTCACCCACATATGTGAATGGAATAGGTGCTCCCCCTCTTCAAGATCTACTGGTTCTTATGATTGAATTATTGCGGTCGCGACAATAGTAGTGGGGTCTGTGTTGATGATCTGTCTATTTTCAATATTTTCTGGATCAGATTCTGAATCAGGGTTCATCTCCTTATCTTTGACCTCGGCCACCAATAATTGTTTCGAGCGACATTCATTGGTGTTGTTTCAGGGGCTTTTGTGGAATTTGCACCACTTCCCAGTGTCATTCTTCATCTTTCCTTTACCCTTATTTTCCCATGTCTTGGAGTGGTTTTCTAGAGGTTGTTGGTTACGTTTTTATTTACCATACTTTTGTTGTTGCGGATTTGCAGGCCCGAACTCCCATTTATTCTGGTGCCTAAATTTTTGCTCAATTTTGACAACATATCGATAAGCAACTCCCAATGATGAGATGTTTAGGAAATCCATTTCGGTTTGGATGTACCTATGCAGAGCCCCACATTATTTCAGAACTTGATGCCTCTCAGATTCTTTGATACCCAACTTGGTGTGCAAGGTATGGAAAGCATTTGTGAACTCCGACATTGTTTGGCTCTTCTCTTGCCGTAGTGTGATCCATCTCATTTACTCATATTCATAGTTATCAATAGGGTAGTATTGTTCCTTGACGACATCCACACAAAAAATCCCAGGTGGGCTCGACCCCATATATTCCAGATTCATTTGTGGAACTTTTCTTCCAGTAAGTTTCCCACCAATGTTTGACATGGGGGAGAGCCTTAAGGAGTGCGAAGGTGATCTTTTCCCGGTCGGAAAAATTGTGAACAAAGAAATAACCTTCTAGCAGATTTAACCATTTTTATAAGGCATCTGCATCTATCTGACCTTCAAATACGGGAATATCAAAATTAACTTGTACCTTGAAAGGAGAGGTTCCTCCAAAGTGGTTGCTCGATGAAGATGCGCATGTTGCTATCGGTAGGTGTTGAAGGATGTGGAAAAAATTCTCCATCATTTCGTCCCTCTGTCGCACAAGAGATTTCTCAAGCAACAGGTTAATCGAATCTTTTGCTCCATCATTTTTCTTTTCTGCCGCCATAGAGGGTTTCTTGGGCGTGTAAGAGAAATTGTCCTCAATAGAGACAAGCTCGAGACCCAACTTTCTATACTCGAAATTTTTCGAGGACATGCACTGAAAAACGATCAAGCGCATCCTGCTTTGATACCATTGATCCAGATTATTTTCGAAATGAAATGAAAGCAGAGATATTACAATGAAATACACATAAAAGTTGCTATAAAAAGAGAAATAAAACAATACATAATTTCTATTAATGAAAGAAATGTACAGAGACTATAAAAATACAAAGTGCAAGACTCACTAGAATGGTGGCAGCTTTATCTCTGAAAATATTTGTGACGGTTATGCTCATTCGCAAGAAGATGATTACAATGAGGCTCTGAAGGCATTTTTATGATAAACATGAATGCCAAAACCCTAGACATCCAAAAACCTAACCCTAGGAGATGAAGCACCAAAAGTTATGTGGGCCTCATTGGGGTGAGATAGTACCTTAACTTCCTGGGGTCGTAACTTTTGCATACGATCTATGTTTTAGGCGTGTGATAGCCCGTTGGAAAGGTCCTTTCGAGAACTACGAATTATGTTGTCAAATTGTGATTATATCTACAGTTTGACTATGGAAAGCCAAGAAAACACTTTTATATCCCCAAAATGGTCCTGGAAGTACAAAAAGATGTACTGACATGAAAATTCCAAAATAAGCCAGTTGGAATTTGGAACTGGAGAGTAGTCACCAATATCCACCTGGATCACTAGCATTCAAATGTAAGAAATTATATTCAGTGATAAAAAACAACTCCTTATAGGTCTAACTGATAAATTATTCATTAATTGTTCAAAATTTTGCAAGTAGTGGATAGAGACCTCCCAAAGCCTCAATCCATAGTGAGGATGCCTTTCCTCACCTGAAAAATAATAAAGACTTAGGGCCCTAAGCTTGACTAGGTCAAAATTGTTGATGTTTGGTAGCATCTTACATGTATTTCCGCATAGTTATAAGTGTCTAGACGTGTGGAAGTCATCCCAACCCTTCTATCTTGAGAATTCACTTTAATTAAAGGAATTATTAAAGTAAAGTGTTTTATCAATTAGTTGAGTTATTTAAGGAAATGATAAAATTAATTAGCATTTAATCTTAGCCATTGATCTCAAGTGAGGTGAGAAGTAATCTCAACCGTCAATCACTTTGGAGATTAGGGTTAGATTATAACTCAATATTATAAAAGAAAGGAAAGGGTGAAGGAGAAAATGGTTAACATGTAGAGATTGGATCACGAAGGACTATGATTCAAGGAGATCTCGGATAGGTGGAGAAGGAATTCCATCTAGAGATCGGTTCAAGGAAAAGAGAGAATAGAGGCAATCACAAGTGGGTTTCAACAGAGCGAAGCCATAGGAAAGGGTCATGCCATATAGATTTTTTCGTACAGTCCTTAAGGTCATGTATGTGGGTTTCAATGGAGACAAGCATGTATACGTTGGTTTTCTTAAGGAAAGGTGCATACACCTTGAAACACATAAAAAAATGGTTGATACAACAAAGAAGAATTTGTCAGATTTGTCTCTAGTTGTATTTCTCTTGGTGGGCCATTATCCTTGTTACGAGAGCTCTGATTTTATCATAATAAAATCAACTCAGTACTAGTTTTCCCTCGGGGATTTTTTCCAAGGGTATCTACCTAAAAATATTGGTGTTTGTGTGTGCATGATTTGGTTTCCAGTTTTGCTTCCTCTATATTTATTTGGGTTGAATATTCCAACAATGTTTTTTTGTTTTGTGACTTGCTAACTTGGTTGTAGTAAGGAAATCATTAGATAACAAGATACCTAGGTGTCAAAGTGAGGATTTCAACATGGTATCAAAGCACATGCTCTGAGAGGAAGCTAGATATTAGATCCATAGTAGTTGATAGCATATCTATCAAATCTATAAGATATCTTATCAGATCCATAACCAACAGGAAAAAATAAAAGGATAGATTTCAAGGAAGCAAAAGTACCGAGGAAAAACTAGGGTTTCGGAGTTTTATGGAGTTGTGCGTAGGTTCAGTTGGAATAGGCACGTACATGTGCAATTTTATTTGGAGATAGTTACGTATACGTCGGTTGCAGTAAGCACAATTACATATATACGCATGTTCTAGTAAGGAAAATAATGTACATATGCAGGTTCCAGTGGAGACAAGCACATACATGTTCGTACAAGTTAGTATAGGGGTAGTTTCAACAACATGTTATTTCTAGGGAAGAATAGCAGGTCTAAGGGATGGCATTAACAATTTTGAGAGTTGAACACAGATAGGATGGAGCATCCAACTTTCTATTTTGGAAAGAAAGAGTGACTTTGGCATTTAAGGAGTATGAACTTTGGGAGTTACTGGACAAAGCAATTGTTCCACCGACAGATCCTACAAATTTGGTAGCTCATGAGAAGAAGGAGATCAAAGTAGAGAGGATAATCATGGATTCATTGAAGGATCATCTAATCCCTCACCCATCTAAGAAGAATAAGATCAAAGAGATGTTTGATTCCTTGGTAGGTTTATTCCAGAGCACTAACATGAATAGGAAGATGGTCTTAAGAAATAGACTCATATCTGTGCAGATGTTTAGATATGACAATGTTACAAGCTATTTCATGAGGATCACATAGGTACATGATCAACTTGCAGGCATTGGGGATAAAATGGAGGACATAGATATTGTGAATGTGGAATTGAATGGTATTCCCAAGTCATGGGAACCACTTTTCAAGAGAGTCTGCACTTGTGAGAAACTGCCAGATTGGAAAAAGATTTAGGAATATTGCATCTAGGAAGAGACTCAGGAGGATTCCAAGAGAACCAAGCAGGGAAGTAATGATGAGAACTTGGATCTTGTTAGTAATACAAGGAAGGGAAAAGGAAAGAGTTCTAGAAAGAAGGGTAACAGTGATGGAGGATCATCGCAGCTAGGGAAGTAGATACACTTGAGTAAAATCAAGTTCTTCTCATGTCATAAGAATGGAAATTGTGCATCTCATTGTCTAGATAAGAACAAGGGTAAAGGAAATAAGTAGAAAACAACATCAATAGAGATGCAGTTAGATGAGTTTGCAACGAAGTTTGAGAAGGATTTCTCATTGGTTTCTTATTGTTCTACCAACACAGTTATGAGGAGTGATTGGTTCTTGGACAATGGTGAATCTCATCATATGACGGAAGCATGAGAGATATTTAGCATTTTGATAGAGAGGGACTCATATGTTCATGTGGAGCTTAGTGATGACTCCAAGTATGCAATGAAGGGAGAAGGAACAATTATGTTCCATATTGAGTCAGGAGGTTCGTTGGATGTCCAGGATGTGCTTACATACCAGGTTTAAAGAAGAATTTGTTATGAGTCTTAGCTATGGAGGATAAGGGTTTTTTCATTACTTTTTAGAGAGGGAAAGTACTCATACATCCAAAGAAATCTAGTTCGAACACAACAGTGGTCATTGGGGTTAGAGATGGCACTTTATACAAGTTGCAGGGAAAGCATGTTCAGGCTTTGGTACATGACAAAGACAACCTGTGTGAGTTATGGAAAAGGAGGTTGGGACACCTACACTATAGGTAATTTCTGATTATGAGGGGGATTGTTATAGGTCTTCCAAAGTTTAGTATTGAACAACAGGAAGTGTGCAGAGGGTGTGCACTTGGAAATAATTCCAAGACCACTTTTACAAGCACTAGGAGTAGGTCCAAGGGGATATTGGATCTTATCCATTTATATGTGAGTGGTTTGATGTCAGTAGCATAAATGCAAGGATCATCATACTATGTGATGTTTATTATTGACTATTCTAGGTAAACCTCAATCTTCTTTATGAAGAACAAGGATGAGGTCTTCAATTGGTTTAGAGAGTTCATGGCTCAAGTGGAGAACCAAAAAGGAAATAAGGTCAAGGTATCGAGGTCGGATAATGCGGGAGAGTACACCTCCAATGAATTCAAGGATTTATGTAAGGAGGCAGGGATCAAGAGGGAGCTAAAAATATCATACGACCCTCAACAAAATGGGGTTGTGGAGAGAAATAATCGGTCCATCATCAGTTCTTCCAAGGATATGATACACGACCAAGAGTTTCCTATGTTTCTTTTGGTAGAGGAATGTAACACGATGGTATATGTGTAGAACGATAGTCCTCACAAGATATTTTAGTACAAGACTCTGGAGGAGGAATTCTCAAGAGTGAAGCCAGAGATAGGACATTTGAGGATCTTTGGTTGTCCAGTCTACATCCATGTGCCTGTGGAGAAGAGGACAAAGTTATATCCTTTAGGACATAAGAGTATATTTGTGGGGTGAAATGAGACCTCAATGAATTATAATATCTTCGTACCAGTGTATATAAAGACAATTGTGAGAGGAGATGCTAAGTTTGAGGATAAATTGGCATCTAGGAGTTCTCGGGAGTCATCAATAGTGATCAGGGACGAGGAGAAGTAGGCTCCAAAGGATGAGAAACAATTAGTAGTCCAAAATTCAGGTGGGGAGGAGGAGTTAGTCTCTTCTAGTCCTGTCATGAGACCTAGGTGAATATTTCATAGATCGAGGGATGTTGGTGAGGCTCCTAGGAGTGTGGTCAGAAGCAATGTGGTTAGAGAGTGTAGGCCTCTGAGGAAGTTTATGAAATATATGGTGCTTATGAGTAGCATCATTGATGTTGACCCTTCCAGTTTTGAGGAAGAAGTAGATCATCAGGTGGAGGAGGAGGATTTATTCCCTTCCAGTCCTGTCAAGAGACCATGGTGGCTATTGCAGACATTGAGGGATGCTAGTGAGGCTCCTAGGAGTGTGGTTAGAGGGTGCGTGCCTCCAAGGAATTTTTCGAACTATATGGAACTTATGAGTAGCATCATTGATGTTGAGTCTTCCAATTTTGAGGAAGAAACATATCATCAGGTATGTAAGGATGCCATGGTAGAGGAGTACACCTCTATTATGGGGAGTGATGTTTGGGATATAGTTCCAAGACTGGAGGGGAAGTCAATTGTGAGTTCTAGGTGGCTCTACAAGATCAAACATGTTGCAAATGGTAACATCAATGATTTCAAGCCGAGGTTTATGGTGAGAGGGTTCTCCGAGAAAGTAGGAGTGGACTACAAGAAGACATTTTCTCCAGTCACTAGGTATGCTTATATTCAATATGTTATTTCTATTGCTTCATTTATGAGGTGGAGGATACATGATATGGATGTGAAAACAACTTTCTCCAATGGGATCATTGAAGAGGAAGTATATATAGAGAAACATCGGGGATTTGAGGTACATGGGAGGGAGTCTCATGTGTGTAGGCTTAAGAAATTCTTGTACAGACTCAAACATGAACCTAGGGCATGGTATTCTAGGATTGGAGGATACTTGTAGAGTATGGGATTTACTAAGAGTGAGGAAAATCCTAACTTGTACTTCATACTTGTTGGGGCAGATCCACTCATCTTGGTTATGTACATAGATGATTTAATTCTCACAGGTATAGAGGATATTATTGCAGGGTGCAAAGCAACTTTAGCTACTAAGTTCAAGATGAAGGACATTGTCTTGATGCAATATTTCTTGGGGTTAGAGGAATGCCAGGCATCAAGAGAGATATTCCTTGGTCAAGGGAAGTGTGCAGTTGAGATCTTGAAGAGATTCAGGATGGAGGATTGTATATCGATGGATACACCTATGTATACCAATCTAAATAATATTATCACTTCAAATTCAGAGTTGGTGGATCATAGGATATACAGGAAGTTGATAGGCTCCTTGATGTATTTGGTCAACACCAAGCCAAATATATGTTTTATTGTGAACACCTTTAGTCAGTTCACGGTGAAGTCAAGGCAGGTGCATTGGATAGAAATGAACCATGTGCTCAAGTACTTAAGAGGTAAAATGGAGTATGGATTGAGATATCTTGGAGGAGATGGAGTGGAGTTGCAGGGATATACAAACTCAGATTGGGCAAGGAATGCAGTAGACAAAAAGAGAACCTTGTGGTGTTTCTTCAAATTTGGATCAGTATTGATTACTTGGTTCAACAGAAAGCAAACTTATGTAGCACTCAGTTCAACAGGGGTAGAGTATATGGAAATGAGTATGGATAGCTGTGAAGCTATTTGGATTTGCAAATTTCTTACATGTTTATTTGATTAGGATTTGGAGCCTATGGTGATATACTGCGATAATCAAAGTTGTATCAAACTCTTGAAGAATCCAATATTCCATGATAGGTCCAAGCATATTGAGAACAGATACCACTTCATTCGAGATAGGATCCAAAAGGGAGCAATGAAGCTTCGATATATTTCCACAGATGAACAGGTTGCAAATATTCTAACCAAACCCTCGGTTAAACGGAAGTTTGTGTTCTTCAGAGACAAACTTGGTGTGAAGCAAAATACCTTCCTTTCTAAGAGGGAGTATTGATGTTTGGTAGCATCAAACATGCATTTTTGCATAGATCTAAGTGTCTAGACGTGTGGAAGTCATCCAAATCCTTCTATCTTGAGACTTTACTTTAATTAAACGAACTATCAAAGTAAAGTGCTTTTATTAATTAGTTGAGTTATTAAGGAAATGCTAAAAGTAATTAGCATTTAATCTTATCCATTGATCTCAAGTGAGGTGAGAAGTAATCTCAACCATCAATCACTTTGGAGATTAGGCTTAGGTTATAACTCAATATTATAAAAGAAAGGATAGGGTGAAGGAGAAAACGGTTGACACTGAGAGGATTGGATCATGAAGGACTGTGATTCAAGGAGATCTCAGATAGGTGGATAAGGAATTCCATCTAGAGATAAAGTCAAGAATAAGATAGAACAAATACAATCACAAGTGGGCTTCAACAGAGTGAATCCATGAGAAAGGGTCACATCGTAGGAAATTTGTCGTATAGTCCTTGAGATTGTGTACGTGGTTTTCAGTGGAGACAGGTGCATATATGTGAGTTTTCTTAAGGAAAGGTGTGTACACCTAGAAATACGTGTGAGATATAGGTCGTACAACAAAGCATACTTTTCCAGGTTTAACTATAGTTGTATTTCTCTTAGTGGGACATTATCCTTGTTACATGAGCCCTAATTTTATCATAATCAAATTATCTTAGTACTGGTTTTCCCTCTAGGTTTTTTTAAGGGTATCTACCAAAAAATATTGGTGTTTACTTGTGCATGATTTGGTTTCCAATTTTTCTTCCTTTATCTGTATTTGGGTTGAATATTCTAGGTTTTTTTTTTTTTTTTTTTNTGCAGTAAGGAAATCACTAGATAACAAGATACCTAGGTGTTGAAGGATTTCAACAAAAATCAGTTACATCATGTTGGTCACAAGCTCTGTCATCAACACCTGGATTTCTATCATTTTCCCATGTGCCTTCTATATCAAGGTCTATTGCTCCAATATGACCAGGCATGGGATAGAGTTGAATATAGCTTCCATAGTCGTGGGCATTTTTTTAAGGAATTATGGGAATCATTTCTTCATTTCGCTCCATGGAAAGGGGGTGAGAAAATATCATCAAAGAGGGTGCAAAAATAATTTCGATGACTGAGGAGGCACTAATTTTATGGGTTGATATCAAACACATTTGTATTCACAAACACCACCAATCTTCTACCTAGAGTCGGTTGGTAAATACTTCGAGATGTCCAATTGCAATAATGTTTGATTCTACAGGTTGTAGAAGGGTGTCATAAAACTCAGATGTTGAACCTACCTAAATAGTTTAGGTTTGTCTCCTTACACATTACCCTAGTACATCCAAGTCAAGTTTGGTGTTAAAGATGACGTGCATGCTCCACTTTATTTAATTCAGAAGGAATTGGACAAATTTTTCACATTATAACTCTGCTCTCAATATTCAAGAATCCACAATAGTGATTGGTAAAAAAGATGACCAACAAATTGTGTGGGGTGTGAAGTCCTAGTCATAGAGAATAATGGTAGGTTGTTTGAAATGTAAGTGCCAACATCTTCTATTAACCATAATGGACATAATAACATGAAATCCCCCAATGACCAGGAATAGTCATTGACATTGAATTCTCTATATTAGGCTATGTTTTATGTTAGTGATCTCTATTTCTTGTCTTATTCACACTGTCATAAGTATCATATCTTGGGCTATGAAATGATTTTGATATCATAGTTTTATTAAAAATACACATGATTCTCTGTACATGGAGAAAATAAATGTTCTTCATTACAATTGTCCATTCAAAGTTGAATGGGCCATCACAACTATAATAGCATTGCCCGGTTCTAATGGTTTCCAAGGTTCACAATTAGGAAAAAAATTGAATGACACACTCACAATTGCAAACTGCATTCACTGCTCTCAAAAAATCATATTTCAAGGCAATTTATGGTATAGATCAAAATCAAATAGACCATCACAACACACTATCCTACAATGTTGGTATTGCATTACGCTTTTTTTTAATGGATGATATGTTCCTAGTAGTGGTCATTGTGTAATGCATTTTGATTGTTTTATATTTTTTTAAAGATTATGTATGATAATGCTTTTTTTTAAGATGATGTATGATAATGGAAAAATATGAGAGAGTTTGCCCATTTTTTTAATTTATTAATGATATGTTTCCACTATTGTAAATTAAACTACAAAATATTTAACTTAGTTATTAAGTTGAAATTAAACTACATAATATAACTTAATTTCAAGTTAAAATTAAATTACAAAATATTTAACTTATAATTACCTTGATAGAATGATAAAAAATCTTATAAGATTAAAAACATTTAGTTAAATTTTGTTTCAAATTATCATGGAAAAATTAAATTATAAACTTGATATCATCTAAATGCAAAGTGGTTATAACTTACTTGTTTTGTTTTGTTTGAAGAATTAGGTTATTTGGAATCATTTTAAAAAAAATGAATGACTAAAATTAAGTTTTTGGACCCTTCTTCCTTCTCATCGATCCGCCCCCTATTAAAGTAAGTAGAAAAAGGAGAAAGGTTATGAGGGAAAAGGTTGGGTGGTTTGCGATTGTGATGAAGACTATCTAGTTGCAACAAGAAAATCTATTCTATCATTTCCTAGCTAGGAGCCAACTATCGTAACCAAATGAGTAATTGAAATGAAAATAAATCTGCAAATAATTTCACTCAAATAGTTATTATGAAGAAGCAAAGTTAGACAACACACACATAAGAACATATAATAAGAATAGTCTAAATCATAATATCGCATACATTAGCAACTCATATGCTCATGAAATAAAAATGAGAAAGAATAACAAAGCTACAAGAATGATATCAATTTGTAAGAAAAGTTTGTAATCAAAATATATTCTTACAACCCAGGTAAACACTAGACAATTTGTTGAAAATAGTTTACAACAAACAAGAATTTGCATTGGATCTTCTCGAGAATCTATTCCGTAGTGTCAGTTTTTCTAATCTCTTTGATAGGATGAAGGAAAAACTTTTGTTTCAAAGCTTGCGTCGCTTTATGAAGTTGCGTACAAATAGCGAGTGAGCTAGCTGTGTCCTTTTCTCCTCTTTTTCCAACCTGCTCAAATCGATTGAGAGATGCGTAATCTATATTTATTTCTATCTCTGAGGGGTGAGGAAGCTCGTTTGGAGTGTTGGGATTCTTGGAAATCCACCTATCCACATTATCTAATCTCTCTTTGATGGTAACCAACTAGGTTTTCTTGGCTTGTATGTGGTTTTGATGTTCCATTATGCTAGTCGTCGACTGCTGGAACATATGTAGGTGGGAGTACATATCTGTATTGGATTCTTCTAACTCTTTTCTAATTTTTTCTGCACATTTCTTGAACACTTTCATGCTTCCCTCATCTCTCCTCACCTATCATAGTTTTTCCTCTAACTCCTTGATTCTAGCGTCCTTCTCTTGATTCTAGCGGTACAAGTTCTTAAGGTTATGTTCTATCACCATGGTGAAGGCAGTGCCAGTGGAGGCTATAGAAAGTGAATTATCACTAACATTTTCAGTTACTAGAATTTTCGTAACGATGGATGACTGAGACCATTCTAACTTGTTGTTGCATTATGCGGCTAGTGGTTTTTCCATACTCGGATTTTTTCAAGTTCAACACATTGCTAGATTTGTATGGGGTGTGAATTCCCAATTCCATCCCATTGAATTGAGGGTGACTACTATGGACTTTCGTTGATGACTCTAGAAGGTCGGTCTCCATTGGTGAGGCATCATTATTTAGAGCCTCTTCATATCTTTTCCACTTCTCCTCCTCAACTACCTTGGCTACAACGTCATCCGCCATTCTTTGCTTTGTTGTCGCCACCTCTATAACTACCTTCTTGGGATCATGCATTATGAATAATATTTGAAAACCTTCTTGGGATCATGCCTTCTGAATATTTCTTCTCTGAAGCAATACAGAAGTAATGTATCCACTCCATCCTGGGCCTACTTGGTATTTTAGAATGAGTATGACCCGATCCAAAGTGGGAGTGGGAGCCAGATATATTTCTTGTCTCGATACAATGTTTCCCCAACTCCATGAATTACCATCTGATATGGAACCCATTGAAGTACCAATTTTCCGGGGACAAAACTTGGGAGTATATGGGGAGATTTGGTAGTTTTGTATATCCTAATATAATTCCCATGTTCCATTAGGTACCAATCACCAATATTTATGATTATTTCTAACGCTTTATCTGTCGTGCATGGAGATGGCATGTAGAAAATGAATTCATACAAAGGCGCTAGGAAGTGGTCACATATCTTGTGGTATTTCATCATGTACTTGTTCTCCCAAAGCAACTTGCAATAAATTTGTATGGATAGATCTATCGGTTTCCATGCCCAACCCATCTTAGGATATTGATGTGTGATGCACATGATATCCCATAGATATGACGAGATGTGAAAATTTGGAAATGTCCCAGGCTCGGTATCCTTAACATTTGTGATATATTCTGCCAAATTGGTCGATAGGATTTCATCATGGTTGAATGTTGACCCTTCATCTACGTAGTAGTGGATCAAGGAAATTAAGGACAAAGTAAATGTAGAAGCATCTATCTCCTCGTATAGTATTCACAACATCACCACCATATACTGATAGGGTGTTCTTAGTGCAGTGGTTAGATACTTTCCAGATGGCATGTTCTTGAAAGATTTTTCTAGCTTGTACCAAATCTTGAACACATATTTTT
>JASDQU010011377.1:86277-96867 GCA_032191745.1 Picea mariana | reverse complement strand
GCCCGACATATAGTCCATCGAGATGGGTTCCCAGGTCCTGTCAGGAGTAGGAAGAGGGGTGTACATGACTTGTTTCTTAATGTATGGTTTGGCAATGGCGCAGGCCGTGCAGAACCTGATATACTTGCTGACATCATGTCGAAGTTTCATGCAATAGAAATGTTGTTGCAGCACTACCAATGTCTTCTCTATGCCAAAGTGTCTTGCCACCCAACTATATTGAGCTTCCCAAATTAGCTTTGCTCGCTCACTTGATGGAACACAGAGATGGTCGAGATGGCACAACAACCTGTCCTGCAGATGAAAATCAGTGACAGTTATGTTTGTGCCTAGCATTTAGTAAGTAGTGGCAAAGTTAGGAAATGGCTCATAGAGTTGGGGCAATCTAGATGTCTCATGTCCGCAACAGTGTAGCATCGTGGTTAGTGTGACAACTGGTGGTCGATTGAGGTAGTCAGTGGTGTGGTTGGTGCTCCATGTCCTATACTTGATGTTGAGGTGGAACTGCTGCAATTATGTGGACCACTTATGATTGTGGTCATTCTGCAATTTGTCTTGTGTCTGCATGAAATGCAGAGGCTTATAATCGGTTTGGATGACTATATCCTTCATGATAATGTAATGCCTCCACTGATGGAAGGATTGTATAATGGAGTACATTTCTTTGTCGTAAGTGGGGTACTTACAAATAGTATTTGATAATGTCTCACTATGTTGATTGAGAACTGTGCCCACAACATAGTCTGAAGCATCTGTCTCAATATCAAATGGTTGTTTCATGTCGAGTAATGAGAGAACTGAGGTTGAGCACAAGAGCTGCTTCAAAACATCGAAATATTTATGTTGCAGCTGGCCCCACATGATTTTTTCCTTTCCATTTCCCCTAGTCACTTGGCTAAGGGCCCATGCAATGTGGGAGAATCCCAACATGAACCTGCAATAGAAATTGGAAAGGCCTAAGAAGCTTTGGAGCTCAGTGAGTGTGGTCGGGGATGGCCAGTCATGGATGACCTAGATTTTGGTTGGATCGACATGCACCGCATGATCATCAAAAATGTAGCCTAGGTACTGGACCTTGTTCATGCCAAAGGAGCATTTTTCCAAATTTTCATATAGCTTGTGTTGCCACAGAGTGTGCAAAACCTGTTGAATGTGTTGCAAGTGTTTCTCCCAATTCTTGTTGAATATGAGGATGTCATCCAAATACACTACCACAAAATAATTGGTGAAAGGTCGCAATATATTATTCATCATCCTCATGAAAGTTGTTGGGGAATTTTTCAAGCCAAAGGGCATGACCAACCATTCAAAAATACCTTCTTTGAATGACTTGATGGAAATATTCCATACATTGGTCTACTCTATTGGGACCAAGTGGTAGCCGAACTTCAGATCAATATTACTGAAGTATTTGTCCCCCTTGAGTTGGTTAAGTAGATCGTCAATTCGAGGAATTAGGTATCGTTTCTTGACTGTGATTTTATTTAGGGCCTGGTA
Organism: Picea mariana; assembly: GCA_032191745.1. NCBI lineage: Eukaryota > Viridiplantae > Streptophyta > Pinopsida > Pinales > Pinaceae > Picea > Picea mariana. The sequence goes on along the minus strand of JASDQU010011377.1, from coordinate 95,370 downwards.
ATCAATACAGAGTCACCATGACCCGTATTTATTCTGCACAAGCATTATCGGGCTTCCACAAGGTGATGAGCATCGGTGGATGTGCCCATTTTCGAGCAACTCTTGGATCTAGTGTTTGATTTCCTCATTTTCTAACAGAGAGTGGCGATAGAATGACCCATTAGGTAGCAGTGTGTCAGGGGTCATATCAATTGAGTGCTTGACTTGATAGCGTAGAGGTACCCCAATGGGTGAGGAGAATATGTATTTTTATTATTACACGACCATATCCACTTGCTTCTGCTATGTGGAGAGACCATTTGTGGAGGCCATGGATGTGGCTGCAACCTTCCACTCACTCTGAGCACAAATCACAAAGAAGACAAACTTATCAGTCTGAGAGATGACCTTTTTGCATTTCTTGGTAGAGATCAAGGAAATAGCAGTAGATGGGACTGCCTTTGGTATCCTGTATAATTTCCTATGAAAATTAATAATAACACTACAAGGCCTAGACTCACATACAACATGATGTTTCAATAAATAAGGTTGGCACAAAAGAACATCACAACCTTAAAGGGTGGTGACATCATAGAATACCTCATCTTTGAAGGGATTGATATCGTAGGCCAAGCAACATTGTTGGTTGACGTGGAGATCGCTCCCTTGGCGGAGCCATCTGATGGTGTATGGTTGTGGGTGTGGTGATGTCAACAGAACCAACCGCTTGACGACCTATGTTGAGATGAGGTACTTTCGGCTACCGCTATCAACGATGAAGTGCAGTAGAGTACCCTTCACCCACATCTCTGAATGAAAGAGGCACTCGCCTTCTTTTGGTTCATCAGGTTCATCGGGTTGGAACTTGGTGGTGGCATTCAACGGTGTTATGCTAGGGGCCCTTATGGAACTCACACCATTTCCCAGTGTCTTTCTTTGTCTTCCCATTGTACTTCTTCATTTGTGGTTGTAACTCGTTGTCCTGAGGATTCCCATCCTTGTTTTTCCCTTTGTTTTGCGGGTTGGGGCTTCTTTTTCCCTACTTATGCTATGAGGGGTTTGTAGACCCAAATTGTCATGTCTTATGTTTAATCTTTTACTCGATTTTGACAGCATATTGATAGGTTGTGCCCAAGGAAACAATGTCCAGAAACTCCATTTATGTATAGATGTATCTATGCAAACCACCACGGTACTTGAGCACCAGATGTTTCTCAAAGTATTTGATACCTAACTTGGTGTGCAATATATGGAAGACATGTGTGAACTTAGTCCCTTTCCTGCCATAATGTGGTCCATCTTGTATATAAGTTGTCATAACTTCCAACATGGTAGTATTGTTCCTTAATAGAATCCTTGAAGGAACCCCAAGTGGGTGAAACTAAAAATAATGTAGATCCCTCAATTTCCTTTAACTCACAGAAATTATCCCACCAATATTTGAAATAGGGGATGACCTTGAGGAGTGAAAATGAAATATTTTCTCTATCAAAAACTTGGTGGAGAGAAAAATACCCTTTTGGAAGGTTTAACCATTTATCTACAACATCTGCATCTATTTGACCTTAAAATATAGGAATATACAAATTGATCTATGCCTTGAAGGGGGTTGTGCCTTCGCTTGAGGTATATGTGTTGCTTGTCACCATTTGTCGAAGGATTTGTGCAAATTTTTCCATCATCTTGTTCCTCTGTCGCTCGAGGGCTTCCTCGAGCAACATTTTTAAAGGATCTCATGTCCCTTTGTCTTCTTTTCTCCCGCAATGGAAGGTTACTTGGGCATGCGAGAGAAGTTGTCCTCAAGAGAAACAAGCTCAAGAACCAACTTTCTATACCCTAACCTCGTCAAGGAAATGCACTAAAAATGACAAGGAGCAGACCGCTATGATACCACTGATATGGATTTATGATTGGTGTTAGCACTAATATTTTCATGATCAAATTTTGGTCTTAAAAAATCATGTTTTTCTTATATAAAGATAATAAGGTCTTATTAGCATATTTTTTCCATCTTCAGGTCATATAAGGGGTTTTAAAGTCTAAAACTAATATTTTGAAAATGGAGCTACAGGAAGTTCCTGCAATTTTCCTATGCAGAAAAAGTGTGTTGGTGCTACAGGAAGTTCCTGTAGCGCAACCTGTTTTTAGGAAAATGACACGGTTTTGGAGGATGATTATGAGACCAGCCACCCATTCAACCTATTTAATTTCTGAGGTGAGTTGGATATCAATCACTTGAGTTCATAGGGAATGACAACTCATATTCCAAGTGGAGCTTGATTAGTCAAAGACCTATTCTAGTGTAAAATTGTTGCCTAGAAATTAGGGTTTATTGTCACTATCCAGCACTCCTATTTTTTAGGGATACCAAATCCTTTAAATTTTGACTCGTATATATTTAAAACACCTTATTACCTGATAAGTAAGGTCGAATTATTTATGGAGGATATTTTGGGAACACATCATCACGTTGACCTAATTTTTAGCAAGAAGATACCTGAAATTTTGGAATTTTTATGTTCTAGTCATCAACTTTTGGCATGGATTTCGAGTAGATGGTGATCAACATAAGTAAAATGAAAGAGGATTTTTTCAATAATAATCTCATCTAAAAAAACCTATTTCAATTTTTACACATGTGTCATGGTTTGGGATATTCGAATGAATCTTTAGAACTCATTTTTTAGATTCAAAAATTCAGGATTGTTCTTGTTTTAGTCATTATCTTTGGGAACATATCTCGGGAATATGGAAGGTTATTTTTGAAAAGTGAAATATTTTTTTCTCAATAATGGACTCATATAAAAAAAAACCTCTCTCGGATTGTACATAGATGTCATGGTTTGGGATATTTGAATGAATCTTTAAAACTCATTTTCAGATTTAGAAATTCAAGAATTTTCCTATTTTAGTCATTATCTTTGGGAACAGATCTCGAGCATATGGAAGGTTATTTTTGAAATGTGAAAGAGATTTTTCTCAATAAAGGAATCATCTACAAAAAAATATCTCGGATTTTACACATGTGTCATGGTTTGGGAGAAACAGGTGGATCTCTAAGCATCATTTTTCCAGAATTTCAACAGTTTATTTTCCTAAACATTGCCTAGCCACCTCATCATTTCAAATTTGGGATGGAGGTTTTTGGATCCATTTTTATTGGATCTTGAGAAGAATGTAATCTATTTATAAAATAGAGAAATGAAAAGAGTGAGAGGGGGGGGAGATCCCTATTTTGGCTTTCATTGTAAAACTTTCAAGAGCTAATTTTTCCTTATATTTTCTTATGCAACGATATCAATTGCTTATGAAGCTAACGGTTAGTGTGTGTTTTTATTCTTTGTTTATCATCTCTTTTACTTCATCTTGAACATATTTTGTTGTTGTATGATACATGACTACAAATCTATGTTGAGAAGGTTTCTTTATAGGATATATTGCAATCTTTTCCGCATAAATGTTTAAGCCCTTTGAATCTTATTTGTAAAGGGTTTCTGAGTAATGATTCATTCTTCTACTGAGTAAAGGAATTAAAGAACAAGTTTCTCTTTGGTGAATTTATTTGTTTTTGTTCCACAATTCTTCCATACCATATCACTTATCTTATTTCATTGATCAGAGGTTTTATTTACCTGGTTTTTTGCACATAGGAAAGTGGTTTAAATAGCTCAAATCATAAGCCTCATTGAAACCAAATGTGTGATATTTCCACCTTCATAAACTTATTGAGAATTTTGAAACAATATGTGCTAGGCTTGAATCAATAGAAGTATTGAGTTGACTTCTAGTGCTAACATCTTTTGGCGTCATTGTTGGTGACGAAAATGAAGTAATCTTCCCTGGGAGAATGACAATGAAGAGATATATTGTTTGATGATGAACAAGCAATAGACACATGGTTATGACTACATATTTCACCTGGAGACTCCATGAAGGACGAGTCCACAATTGATTCCACTAATCCACAAATTCAAAATCCATGGAAGCTATACTAGCTCCAAGGTATGCATTCTGTGATTTTTCTCATGTACTTGGATTTCCAAATCTTGTACTTGATAGAGAAGCATGGGAACACTACCTTCCGAGGTTTAAGGGAAATGAATATGACCATCCTGCTGAGCACCTATTTGATTTTCATGAGTCCATACATAGGCTGAGTATTTATCACAAAGATGTTCTTATCAAAATGTTCAGGAACTCCTTGGAAGAGAAAGCTCGTGAGTGGTGTAAATCCTTCCCTGCTGCTAGTATTGCTTCATTGAGTGATTTTCATGTTGCATTTTACTCTCATTAAAAAACAATGTATTCAGGTGAGTTGTTATTTGAAAATTCTTGTGAAGTGTTTAAATCAAGTCTTCATCGGGAATATCATGCTTGTAATATTGAACATGAAATGAAAAATTATGGTCAGGTTGTTAATTCTGATCAGATTCAAGAAGACACATTTTTCTCTTTCTTACATGTAATTGAGGATGAAGATTTTATTGAGCATACTCATGCCCTTGGCTATTATAATCAAGCTAATGATTTTCAGAAATATTTCAAGGAGCATATGAGGAGCATAATTTTAGTAATGAAACATCCTTTACATAGGAGAAGAATTATCCTCTTAACCAGCTAAAATCATGTCATGGTCTTCATGATACAATAGCATATTGGATGGATTTTTCATTTCCATAGATCCCAAATGCTACAAGTTTTGGCATCTCATCTATTTGCAACTATGAGTACATGTTTTTTGTGGAATTTTTGTTGTTCATGACATACTTTCTTCATGTCCTCTTACTTAGTTGCAAACAAGGATTACATTTCATGATTCATATGATTTTATGGCTTCATTGGAAAGTTGATTACACTTGATCAAGAAGCAGTTTAGTTGATCGGAGTAGAAGTGTGCATAAATAAGCTTGCAATGAAAGTATTTGATTTTTAGTTTGAGTACAACATTCAGTTTATATTTGGTTTACATCAGTATGTGTTGGTTTCAGAATAAGTTGCAGAAGTTTGGAATGAGATGAGTGACTCCATATCCCAATGGATGAAGGCACGTGTTTTCTTGTTCTTGGTAGATCACAGGGAACATGCAATCCCCCGTGGAGCCAATGCTAGCACTAATATTTTCATGATCAAATTTTGGTATTAAAAATTCATATTTTTCTTATATAAAGATAATAAGGTCTTCTTAGAATCTTTTTGTCCATATTAAGTTCATATGAGGGATTTTAAAGTCTAAAACTAAGATTTTGAAAAGGGCGCTGCAGGAAGTTCCTGCAATTTTCCTATGCAAAAAAAGTGTGTTGGCGCTACAGGAAGTTCATGTAGCGCAACTTGTTTTTAGGAAAATGACACAGTTTTGGAGGATGATTATGAGACCAGCCACCTATTCAACCTATTTACTTGTTGAGGTGACTTGGAGATCAATCACTTGAGTTCAAAGGGAAGGAAAACTCATTTTCCAAGTGGATCTTGATTAGTCAAAGACCTATTCTAGTGTAAATTTGTTGCCTAGAAATTAGGGTTTGTTGTCACTATCCAACACTCCTATTTTTTAGGGATACCACATCCTTTAAATTTTGACTCGTATATATTTAAAACACATTGGTACCTAATAAGGAAGGTCGAATTATTGATGGAATATATTTTTGGAACGCATCATCACGTTGACCTAATTTTTAGCAAGAAGTTACCAGAAATTTTGTAATTTTTTGTTTTAGTCATCAACTTTTGGCATGGATTTCGAGCAGATGGTGATCAAAATCAATAAAATGAAAGAGGATTTTCTCAATAATAATATCATCTACAAAAACCTCTTTCAATTTTTACACATGTGTCATGGTTTGGGAGATTCGAATGAATCTTTACAACTCATTTTTCAGATTCATAAATTTAGGAATTTTCTCATTTTAGTCATTATATTTGGGAACATATCCCGGGCATATGGAAGGTTATTTTTGAAAAGTGAAATATTTTTTTCTCAATAATGAACTCATATAAAAAAAACCTCTCTCGTATCTTACATAGGTGGCATGGTTTGGGATATTTGAATGAATATTTACAACTCATTTTTCAGATTCAGAAATTCAGGAATTTTCCTGTTTTAGTCATTATCTTTGGGAACAAATCCCAACAACTAGAAGGTTATTTTAAAAAGTGAATGATGTTTTTCTCAATAACGGACTCATATACAAAAAAATCTCTTGGATTTTACATAGGTTTCATGGTTTGGTAGAAACATGTGGATCTCTAAGCATCATTTTTCTAGAATTTCGACAGTTTATTTTTCCTAAAAATTGTCTAGCGACCTCATCATTTCGAATTTGGGATGGAGGTTTTTGGATCCATTTTTCTTCGATCTTGAGAATAATGTAATATATTTATAAAATAGAGGAATGAAAAGAGTGAGAGAGGGGGGAGATCCCTATTTTTTCTTTCATTGTAAAACTTTCAAGAGCTAATTTTTGCTTATATTTTCTTATGGAAAGATATCAGTTGCTTATGAAGCCAATGGTTAGTGTGTGTTTCTATTCTCTGTTTATCGTCTCTTTTACTTCATATTGAACATATTTTTATGTTGTATGATACATGACTTCAAATCTGTGTTGAGAAGGTTTCTTTATATGATATATTGCAAACTTTGCCACATAAATTTTTAAGCCCTTTGAATATTATTTGGAAAGGGTTTCTGAGTAATGATTCATTCTTCTACTGAGTAAAGGCATTAAAGAACAGGTTTCTCTTTGGTGAATTTATCTATTTTTGTTCCACCATTCTTCCATACCATATCACTTATCTTATTTCATTGATCAGAGGTTTTATTTACCTGGTTTTTTGCACATAGGAAAGTGGTTTAAATAGCTCAAATCATAAGCCTCATTGAAACCAAATGCGTGATATTTCCACCTTCACAAACTTATTGAGCATTTGAAACAAGATATGATAGGCTTGACTCAATAGTAGTCTTGAGTTGGCGACTTCTAGCGCTAATAACTGGAATGAAATGAAAACATAGATCGATATTATTAACACAGAGACACAGTGAATAATAACATAGATACAACAAAACTTGACTTATATTAAGTAAGAAATATGTTGAAACTGTAAAATGCAGATTGAAACAAGCTTGCTAGAATGGTGGTAGCTTATCTCTGAGAAGAGATGTGACAACTATGCTCATTCACAAGAAGATGAGTACAATGAGGATTCAAAGGAATTTTTACATCAAACATGAATGCCAAAACCCTAGACATCCAAAAATCTAATCCTAGGGGATGAAGCGCCAAAAGTCATGTGGGCCTCATTGGGGTAAGTTGGTACATCAACTTCCTGGGGTCATAACTTTTTCATACAATATTCATTTTAGGCGCACGACAGCCCGTTGGAAAGTTCTATCCGAGGAATACACATTATTCCATCACACTCTTACCTCATTTGACTGTGGTGGGCCCAAAAAACATTGTTTAGGGCCTCAAAACGACCCCAGAAGTTTAGGAACCAAAAAGCTAGAAAAAAACTACCAAGAYGAAAATTGAATCTGCCAAGATGAAATATGTATGTGAGACAGTTGGAATAGGTGGGTGGCCACCGATATCCACCTGGATCAATCCTCCCCCCTTACGAAGCAATGGTCTCTATTTCCTTGAGTTCCCCCATCAGATGAGGAAATTTTTGTTTAATTTGGACCCAGGTGAGCCACTTGCCTTGGTGTAGGAGCTACCCTGCTTTGACAACATGATAAAGATGAAATTGTTGTTGGTGAGTGCCCTTGACCTGTGTGTCCACATTATGATCAATGGATTATTGAGCTCTAACGGTGTCAATTGTTCTGCTACCTCTAAGGTGTCCAATAATGGTGGAAATTATGGTCGAATGAGGTCCACATTAAACATTGGGTGCAAGCCAAGGAAGGGGGGAATGTTGAGCTCAAAAGAATTGTTACCCAAAGCCTTGGTGATGGTATAAGGTCCATAGCGGAGTGGAAAAATCTTTCAATGGGGTCTTGTAAGGTGTTATTTTTTCAAGTGCAAACACACTTTATCTCCCACCTGAAACTTGTGTGGCACCCAGTTTTGATCATGGCGTTGCTTTTACTTGGCATTGGGCTTCTGCAAAATATCATGAACCTGTTGATGGATGTGATAGATTCGTTCAATGAACCGGGTGGCTTTGTCATCTTTGGTTTGTGCATGGAATGATTCTGCCTATGTGGGTGCAAGGGGTAGTGCAACATCCATGGGACCCAATGGTTGAAATCCCAACCCCACCTAAAAGGGGTTGTGGTTGGTTGAGCTATGTATGGATTTTTTTTAACTGTGTTGAACATAAGGAAGAATCTCATCCCATGTGTGCGGATTCTTGGAATTGTACATGTGAAAAATATGCATGATCATCCTTTTGACGACCTCAGTTTGGACATCCCTTTGGGGGTGGAAGGTTGTGTATTTGGTGAGATTGGTGTCCAACTGTGACTAGAGGCTCAACCAGAATTTGTTGAGGAACCAGTTTTCCTGATCGGAGATGATGATCTTTTGTATCCCAAAATGTACCCACACTCGTTCCAAGAAGAGCTTGGAAGTGGCCTATGTTGTAATTCTCTTCTTACAGGCAACCATTATCGTCATCTTGGAAAATCAATCAACAACCACAAAAACATAGTCATTTATCTACTTGGTTGAAGGAAGGCCCGACATGTAGTCCATCGAGATGGATTCCCAGGGCGTGCTAGGAGCATGCATAGGGGTGTACATGCCTCGTTTATTAATGGTCATTTTGGCAATGGCACAAGCCATGCAAGACCTGATATACTTGCTCACATCATGTCGGAGTTTCGGCCAAGAGAAATGTTGTTGCAACACTACCACTGTCTTCTCTACGTCGAAGTGTCCTACCACCCAACTGTAGTGAGCTTCCCAAATCAGCTTTGCTTTCTCACTTGATGGAATGTATATATGGCCCAGATGGCACAATAACCCATCCTACAGATGAAAATCAGTGACAACTATGTTTGTGCCTAGCATCTGGTAGGTAATGGTGAAGTCAAGATCTCGCTCATAGAGTTGGGGACATCCGGAGGTCTCATGTTCACAGGAGTGTAGCACCTTGGTTAGTGAGGCAACT
>JASDQU010011377.1:27684-57881 GCA_032191745.1 Picea mariana | reverse complement strand
GTAACAAAAGAGAGACTTGAACTCAAGATCTCTCTTTTGTTACTTTTTTTGAAAAAATTCATGCTAAAATTGTAAAGTGTATTTCACTTCAAGTATAAAAGTGAATCATTATAAGTAGCTTTAATATTTTATTTTAGAGTTATTTATTTTGCATGCATCTTTTCTTTTATAAAGTAACTTCATTATAAAAGTGATCCACACTTCTCTTTATAAAAATGGGTCACTTCATAAAGCAACTTACACCACCATGTGGTCCTTTGGTTATCGTTTATGCATTTTTTAAAAAGGGCATAACTCTCACATCTGAAGTCTGTTTTCAGTATTGTTGTTTTTTTTAAACCACCTAACTTTTCGAGATATTTACATCCAAATCATCAGTTTCAGTTTTTAAATCCATACTATTTGCATATTCAATATGACTTCTACAAGTAATCTCTTGCTTACCAGCACCAACTACTTCCAATGGAAATCCCATATGGAGGATTTATTAAGAAGTAAAGGCTTGTATTGGATTACCTTGGGAAAGGAAAAAGCACCCATTGATGATGATAAGAAATTAAAATGGGCTAATAGGAGTAACAAAGCACGCGAACTAATTAGAATGTCCATCTCTCCTAATTTAAGGTTCCACCTTAAAGAAATTGATGACCCCGATGAAGCTTGGGAAAAGATTGAATCTGTGTTTGGTAAACTCAATATTATTCAAGCACAACAGTGAAAAAATCAATTACTAACCTTAAGTCCAAATGATTTTTCTTGCCTTGGATACTATCTATCTAAGTTTAAAACACTCATAATTTTATGTGAAGAATGTGAGATAAAAATGGAGGAAGAGCATTGCATACATATTATTCTTTCTAAGCTAGGTAGTGCATATTATGTGTTTTTATCTACCTATTATACCATGAGAGAGGCTCTACGGAAAGCTTATAAAAAACCCACTCTTGAGTCCTTTGTGTTTCTTTGATTAGAGAGGAAGATAAACTTGTACAACTTGGAGTGATCCGCACTGCAGGTACCTCCAACAAAGCCTTAGTTTCCCAACAGGAAGATAAACCCAAGTATCCCAAGAAGCAACATCCTCGCGACAACAACAAGCAACATAAGGGTCCCAAACCCACTCAGATAGCTTCAGCTCCTAATGGTGACAAAGGAGCAAAATATAAAAATAAGAAGACTGACAGACATTGCAACTTTTGTGATAAAGATGGTCATGATGAGTCCAAATGTTTCAAGAAGATGGTAGCTTTAGAAGCAGTGATGAAGAAGCACAACATCAGTATTGATTATACTTCTTCTTCTTTTGGAAATGCACTTTCTGATTCTGGTTTCTCCTTCAATACAACTTCTACTTCTTCTTTTGATGAGTGGCTTATTGATTCTGGAGCATCTTATTGTATGGCCAAGGATAAAGACATATTTTCTGCTCTAAATGAATGTAACACCAAGAAAATATTTGTTGGTGATGATAGATCTCTTACTGTTGTAGGATATGGAACAGTTCAAGTAGATAATGGTCATTTCAATGATGTATTGTGCATTCCAAGTCTTTCTTGTAACCTTCTATTAGTATATCAAATCACTCATTCATGTGAAGGTAAAACCGTAGAGTTTTCACCTCACCAAGTTGTAATCAAGGATCTAAAATATCCTAAGCATGTTCTTGCAACTGGAATTGTTGATGATATTACCAGGTTGTACAATTTTGACACCTTTGGGTCATCATCTTTTTCATCAGTTTTTGTTGCTCATAGCAATGACTTGAGCAACTTTGGCATGATCAGTTTGGTCATCTAAACTATCGCTCATTGCAGCAACTATGTAATCAACATATGGTGATTGGTCTTCCTCCTATTTCATGCAAAGATGGTGTTTGTACTGGTTGTGTTCTCGGCGAACATCATCGGGACATTTTTGACAAACGTGCATCTTGGCATGCCTCAGGCCCTTTGCATCTTGTTCACAATGATTTGTGTGGTCCACTTTCTACTCCTTTTTTTGGGTGAAAGTATTTCTTAACTTTCATTGATGACTTTTCCAAACGTACTTGGGTTTACTTCTTAAAAATTAAGATGGAAGGTTTGGCAAATTTTTGTCCTACAAGGCCCTTGTAGAAAAGCAATCTGGACATCAAATTCAAAGGTTAAGAACAGATAATGGAGGCAGATATGTGAACAATCATTTTACAAGTTACTGCACTACACATGGCATCCAAGTGCAACACACCATTCCGTATACACCATAACAAAATGGTGTTGTTGAGAGAAAGAACCGCACACTAAAAAAAATGGCTAATTGTATAATCCAATCTAAGGGATTAAGTCTAAAGTATTGGGTGGAAGCAATCAACTGTGAAAATTACATAGTAAATTGCACTCCCACAAAGGCTCTTAAAAGTATAACATCAAAAGAATCTTGGACTAAAATTAAACCAGATGTAAGTCACTTTCGTGTATTTGGTAGCATAGCATGGGCTCACATTCCTGATGAGAAAATGAAAACATTACAGCCTAAAAGTGAGAAGTGTATATTTGTTGATTATTCTAAAGATGTCAAAGGTTATAGACTTCTTCAACCACATTGTAATGAAATTATTATTAGAAGAGATGTTAAATTTGATGAAAATATCTTGGCCTGCGAGCCTAATTCGGAGATTGTGCCTTCTTCGGCCTGTGAGCCATCTTCGATGTTTGTGCCTTCTTTTGTTCCTATTCTGGTTTTTTCTTCAAATGATGACAATGAGGATGAAAATCCACCTCTGCCTACTCACTTTCCTCCAGATGAGTACTTTGAACCTAAACCAACACCAGTTCCACCACTTCCTAGATGGGTCTGTTCAACATGAGAAGAAGTTGGTGGTCTTGTCGATGATCCTTCATATCAGCGTCAAACACATTCACAGTTCCATCAAGCCTCTTCTCTTTTGGCTCAAGTTTCAGAGACTCATGATCCATAGACATTTGCAAAAGCTTCAGGTCATCCAGATTAGGATACAACAATGAATGAATAGTATCGTTCTTTAATGGAAAACGATACTTGGGATCTTATACCTCTTCCAAAAGGAAGAACACTTGTCAGATGTAAATGGGTCTATAGAACTAAGTATGCATCATATAGAAGTGTTGAAAGACACAAGGCTCAGTTAGTTTCCAAAGGATTTTCCTAAGTTGAAGGAATTGACTATAATGAAACCTTTGCCCTTGTAGCCAAAATGAATTTCATCTACCTTGTTCTTGCCCTTACTGCCTCACATAAATGGAAGGTCCATCAGATGGATGTTAAATCTGCCTTCTTGCATGGAGATTTGTAAGAAGAAATCTACATGGAACAACCTCCTGGCTATGTCCAGAATGACTCTAGCCTTGTTTTTCACCTTAAGAAATATATTTATGGTCTTAAGAAAGCTCCTCGATCTTGGTATGCCAAAATGTACAACTTTCTTATTGACAATGAATTATCTAGATGCCATTCTAATCCTAATGTCTATACCAAGAAAGTAAGAAGCCATCTCATAATCCTTTTCCTTTATGTTGATGACCTTATCCTTACTGGTAGTGACTCAAAACTTTTAAACCATGTGAAAACCATCCTTAAGAAGAAATTTGGAATGACAGACTTAGGCTTTTTGCACTATTTCCTTGGCCTGCAAGTTTTGCAAACCAATGAAGGAATTTTTCTTTCCCAATCTAAGTATGCTTGTGACCTTCTTCGTCGCTTTCACATGGACGATTGTAAACCAGCCCCTTCTCCCTTCTAGTCTGGATTCAAGCTTACCAACCTCTGTACTTCTCCCAAAGTTGATGCCACCCTATACCGTCAATTAGTTGGTAGCCTCTTATACTTGACCCATACCAGTCCTAAGCTTTCCTTTTTTGTTGGTATTGTTGCCCGGTATATGCAAACATCCCATGAAAGCCATTGGAAATCAACTAAAAGGATACTTCACTATGTTTGTGGTACAATTCAGTTCGGGATACATTACAGTTCAGTGGGGACTCCCTTATTGGTTGGTTTCACTGATTCAAATTGGGCCGGTGACCCTGATGATCGAAAGTTTACTATAGGTTATGTTTTTAGCCTTGGTTCAGGACTTGTCACTTGGGCCTGTAAGAAACAATAGGCTATTTCACTTTCTTCAACAGAAGTAGAGTACCGAGCAACGGTAAATGAAAGTCAAGAAGCCTTGAGGCTTCGACAAATCCTTTCAGAGTTTGGATTCCAGCAACAGCATCTGACCAGTCTTTGGTGCGACAATTAGAGTGCCATCAAACTCGCAAAAGACCTATTTCAACATCAGCACAGCAAGCACATTGAGCTACACATGCACTTCATCAGAAATCTCATTCATGATCAAGTTATCGAAGTGTTATTTTTCCCTACAGAATATCAAGTTGCAGACATTTTCACAAAGTCTCTTACAGAAGCGAAGTTTTCCAAACTTTGATCTATGTTAGGAGTTCATGAAGTTATCATTAAGGGGGGATAGGATCTGATGNTCCTATCCCAAGTTGTTCTTAAGGGGGGATGTTAGGATATTTAGACACTTAGGAGTTAGTTAAGATCTACTTGGTGTAATGTGTCGTTAGGTAAAAGTGTGTTTCTTAGTGTGTTTATTTAGTATACATTAGTATGCATTTGTAGTTAGTAAATATGACGGTCACGATATGTTCCCAACATAGAGTGATCCGATGGTTCATATTATCCTCGATATTGACAACCATTGATCTATGGATTAACACCCGATTGGTCCATGATCTCTATTTAAAGAGCATGGAGGGTGATTTGTTGATAATAGATTGTGAGAAAATCTCTTGTAAAATATCTTTGTAATCTTTTTCTTTCACATTAATAAGTTGTTCCAAGTGGTCGCGTTGGTTGGGCTCGTGGATGTTTCCCCGTAAGGGTTTTACCACGTGAAAACATTGGTGTGTTGATCTTTTATCTGGTTATGTGAGTGGTTACTGAAGGTGTTCTTCTTCTTTTGGAATACCTATGTTGTCGAACAGATATATAATATTAACACGGAAACACAGTGAATAATAACAAAGATACAGTTTAACTTGACTTCTATTTAGTAAGAAATATGTTGAAACTGTAAAATGCAGACTAAAACAAGCTTGCTAGAATGGTGGCATCTTATCTCTGAGAAGCGATGTGACGACTATGCTCATTCACAAGAAGATGAGTACAATGAGGCTCCAAATTCCTTTTTACATCAAACATGAATTCCAAAATGAGAGACATCCAAAAACCTAACCCTAGGAAATGAAGCACCAAAATTCATGTGGTCCCCATTGGTGTAAGTTGGTACGTCAACTTCTCGGGGTCGTAACGTTTGCATACAATCTTCATTTTAGGCACATGATAGCCCATTGGAAAGGTCTATCTGAGGAATATAGATTATGCATTCACACTCTAAATTGGTCGACAATGAGATTGTGGCGGGCCTAAAAAACGTTGTTTAGGGCCTCAAAATAGCCCCAAAATTTTAGGACCCAAAAAGATAGAAACAAAACTGCCAAGATGAAATATGTATGTGAGTCAGTTGGAATAGGTGGGTGGCCACCAGTATCCACCTGGATCAGTTGGTGAGCTTCAATTTTGGTTCTAGATTTGGCATGATTCTCTTCTAGATTCAAAAAGGTGTCAATACGCCTTTGGATGACAAAGAACTCTCTCCCACGTGACTATTGTGTAAGTTGAAGAGAAGGTAGGTAGATATTTAGAGGGATAACTTATTTCCTATAGACAAGAAAGTAAGGAGAGGTCCCTATAGACTCTTTCGGAGTGACACGGTCATCCTATATGGAATTGGGTAGTGCATTATGCTAGTTTCCTTGTTGGTCGACTACAGTTCATTTAAGAATGCAGATCATATTCTTATTTGTAGATTCATCTAGGCCATCAACTTGAGCGTAACAATTGGATACATATTTTAAAGTGATCCCATTTTCTAGAGAAAAATTAACCAATTTAAGTAATGAAAAGTATGTTGCATTATCAAATACAATAGAATTAGGTACCCCATACCTAGTCATGATGTGTTGTTCAAGAAAAAAATTTACCAGTTCATCATTTACTTTCATCAATGGTACTTCCTCAGTCCAACTAGTAAAATAATTAATGGAAGTATGAATATACACGTTCTATTTTGATGAGTGAGGATTTATCTCACTGATTATGTCTAACCCCCATTGTTCAAAAGGCTCTTTGACAACTACAAGAAGAAGAGGAATAACTACCCTGCTCTCTTTTCCAGTTGACTTTTGGAAAATTTCACAACTCTGAGAGTAGGCATGAGCATATTTGAATAATGTCGTTGAGTAGTACCCAACTCTCAATATCTTGTTCCATGTTGTATCTCCTTAAAAATGAACTATTGTTCGTCCATCATGCATTTCTTTGATAACCTTGTCATCATATTTCTTTTCAAGACATCAGAGCAACACTCTGTCATAATTTTTCCTAAAAATGATACTGTGAACCAATTGATACTATGTAGACTTCATACTTAGCACTCTCTTTTTTTTGGCATTAATATGATCAGGAGAGGTTCCATGTTGAAGATGGTATTTGAGATTATTGTAACATGAATTCGCAATTGACGGAGTATAAGGAACTGTTGTGTGTGGAGATTTGGTTCCTTCCATCCATATTCTTCTTGATCTTCATATTCCATGACTCCAATCATTGGCTTACACAATCCTTGACCTTTAACGATTGTTTCTAGTTTAAATTCAAGGTCACATTCTTGCAAAACAATCATCCAATTTTATTGTCTCTCACCTAGTTCCATCTGAATGAAAAGGTATATGACCTTTGGATGAGGGACGATCACCTTGGTACGGTTATGTAGTACATGAGGCCTAAACTGTTTGATATCTTTTTGGACAACAAAACCTTGCTTGTCTACTGATGGATAATCAAGTTCATCACCTTGGATTCCCATGCTCATAAATGTGATGGGAGACCCATTCCCTTGCTATTCCTTCTGAGTGAGCACTGTTGCAAGAGAATGGTCAAAAGAAAAAGTAGATCGAAAGAAGTCCATAGTAAAGTCCAAGCTTTGTAGAGTAGGTGCACATGCTATGAAGGCCTTGATATTCTCGAATGCCTCCTTTTCAACATATTTCCACTTGACTTGAATATCTTTGTTTATCATATGTTGAAGAGGTTTAACAATTTTGGCAAAATCTAGAACAAATATTTTTACAAAATTGATTTTTCCGAAAAAAGTCTATATAGACATTTTTCTATGTGGAGGTGGGATTTTCATAATAGCTTTAGCTCATTCTGGGTCTACAAAAATCCCATACTTTGAAACAATATGCCCCAAAAAATTTCCTTCTGAAATAAAAAAAATATGATCTTCTTGGGGTTTAGATAAATACCATACTTTATGCATCTTCTGAATATCTGCTTCATATGTTTTGGGTGATCAACCCTTTGTTTTGAATAAATTGTGATGTCATCAAGATAGATCACCACGCTATGAATGATTATACATTTGAAATATATGTCCATTTACATATCAAATGTAGCACCGATGTTTAATATACCGAAGGGAATTATGCAATTTGCATATGTTCCCCACTTCATCCTGAAAGTGGTCTTTAACTGGTCTAGCTCGCTACAAGAACCTGATTGTAGCCATAAATCTCGTCTAAAAGAGAAAATATTTCAAAACCAGACACGAGTTGTATGATTTTATCCATAGGGGGGCCTAGATAGTTGTCCTTATCAGAAGCTCGATTCAGATTTTGGAAATCTATGCACAATCTTATCTCCCCTGATTTCTTCCAGACGGTAACCAGGGTGGACACCCAGGTTGAGTGAAAAAATTCAAAGTTGATCCGAGCGTCCAACAACTTCTTCAGTTCCTTGTAAACAAGTGGTTCAAGCATCGAATGTATTTTTCTCGACTTCTATTGAAATGTCTTGAGACCTTCTTTGATAGGAATCACATGTTGAATGATATAGGTGTCATAGGTCTTCAAATATTCATATGTCCAAGAAAATACATCATGATATTTCTTAAATAATTGTGTGAATTTATGCTTCTCTTCCTTTGAACAATAGTTACCCAAATTGATGTATTTAGGTTGTTTGACAGTTCCTAAATTCACTAGAAATGGCATCATACTAGAGTTGTTGGTCTTTGAATTCATAGGTTTTATGAACTTAGTTTGCAAATCAAACAACTTTTCAAGCGATAATACATTTTTCGAGATGTAATTTGTTTTTATCTTACTCGCATCATCCCAATGTTCTCGAATATCTTGCTCATGAAATTCATCATCTATTACTGAGTCCTAGAACATGTCAGTGCTAGTGAGGAAATTTATTATATGATTATCATTGTTGAACACTCTCCAATTCATGGCGTTGTCTAGTATAGAAGGCCTAGAAATTATTTCATTAGAAAAACTATCATTAGGAGAGGTGAATATAAATGTTGCATTTGTTAAAATGTGTGTAGCATCATTTTGATAAAAAGGTATATAATCAATATTAAAAGCTACTATATTCCTTTGAAGCTTTTAATATTGATTCTCTACCTTTTAATATTGAATATTTTAATATTGATTCTATAGAAATGGACATAGAATCAATATTAATAGTGTTTCTTAGAAATCTTGTTGGTTACAACAATGGTCTTCTTCTTAGAGTCATTAGGATTGAAAGTGTCAAGAATTAGATTACGGTGTTGGGGTAGTGTGCATATATCATACATAGAAATATTATTTTTAGTTTTCTTCATATGTTCTATAACATTATAATCCAAAGCATGAGTTTTAGGTCTACTCATTTTTTTGCTTGGTTGTGAAGTGTTGAGTTTGTTGTTGCTTGTTGGAGTGTTGGTCTTGTTGTTTGATAATGTGTTGTTGGGTTTATTACTAGTTTTTTTGGGGGTCGAAGTACTTGTCTTTTTGTTTTTAGATGGTGTGGGAATATCCACCTTTTGGGTAGGAACGAAAGGAGTTATTCTTCTAAGAGCAGTGACAGTTTTCAGGGAGAAGGAAATGTTGGGAACAACACCCTTGTTGTGTAGGTTGTAGTCTCAAGGAGAATATTTTATGATCTTTGTATCTCCCACAAAAAACTTCTTCAATATTTTCATCATCCGAGTTAATACACCAATCCCATAAAAACGTAAGAGACTCCTGGGTGGTTTCCTATGTGATTTCTTTGTTTTCATCTTCCTCGGGCTATTCATCATTTATGTAATGTTGATATAGAAGTTGGTTGAGGACCAAGGTAATGGAATTAACCCACTAAGGACATGTTTTTTCAAAATTATTATGTTGGTGGTACGAGAATAACTTATCCATGCCAAATTTTTCCATATTTAGAGTAAGTTGTGGGACTTCTCAAGGTTTAGGTGTATTTCCATTCCTTCTAAAGAATGGACAGAAAGGTCTAGACTTAGAGGGACCTTCCTCGATGTATTTCCATTACTATATTAACCATGCTTTCCATATATTTGGGTTCTTTTTCAAGAACCCAACTGATTTAGATTCCTCAAATGAAGGGTGATTGTCATAAGAGAATGATTCCCTTTCAATAGCTTTAGCTTCTTCAAAATTTTGAGCTAAGGTAACATTTCTGACTCATTTAAAAAACATGCCTATAGAAGGAATAAATGTTGAAGCATAATACTCAATATCTAGGGATTCCAAGGGAGTAGTTTCAACAATGAATTTATTTAAGACAGTGGTGAAAGGTAGATTAAAATCTTTCACTTTCTCTTTCTTTTCCATTTTTATGGCTCCCAATTCTTTGTATAAAGTCACATGAGTTTTCTCTTCCCAAAATTTCCCAATGAAGGCCTTCTAAAAGTCATCATATCTAGTTATAGAGCTAGGAGGGAGGTTAAAATACGATGTGGAAGCCTTATTTGCAAAGGTGTAAGGAAAGAGTCTACAAACTATGTCTTCATAATGAACGATAATGAGACAGGTTACTATAAAGAAATTATTTATATGATCTTCTAGTGAGCTGGATTTGTCCGATTTGAATTTTGAGAGAATTCTCTCGAGACATTTGGGTAACTCATGCATAGACTCCTCTAAGTTTAGAGAACCTTGGGACATACATGGTAGAATTAGTGGTCATTTATTTTGATTTTCACCCATGTTATCGTCTGATTATTCACCGTAAAAATTATGTTCCAAACCAGGAGGGATAGGATCATAAGGTGTGGGAGGAAATTGACTCAAGGATGTAGTGACCCTAGCCAGTTGGGATAATTTTCCTTTAATTTTTATGATTTATTGTTTCAATACTTTTGTGAGACACGTTGATGAAAGCCCTTGTCTTAACCCCTTTTAACATTGGTGTGACATTATTCGTCTGGTGTTCGATAGGTTTAGTGTTGGAATTTCGTCAAACACTTGGAATTAACCCATTGTAATGACCCACCCAACTGCTGTTATAATTTTCTCCTAGTTGCTAATGTTTTTAATGGATATTTTGGGTCAGGAATATTGTGAAACAATTAGCTTCGATCTTCAATTTTTCCACTGTATAACCCTCTTACTATTGGTTGTAACTTATTTCTAATTATTTCTATTAAGTTATAGTTTGTTGGTTGGTTTTACTTTGTGTGATTGTCAATATATATAAGCATGGATATGATGTCAATTGGAGGTGAAAATGCAAATAAATTATACAAAAATAATACTAAGGAAACAACTTAACCCAAAAATAAGAATCTCACCCAAAATTGAGTTGGTTTGTTATTACATTTGTTGACATGTTACATGAGGTTGATAGGCAATAAGGTTCGTTTCCATATTCCTCTATATATGCATCTCATACAATGTCTAGATCACCCCTTCCTCATAGGACTCGACCCCCAACAATGAGAACATGACCCAACAGAGATAAATCTATCCATAACAACCATGACTCGGTCTACAATAGTAATAAATCGGCCCATACAAGAGATGATTCTCCCAGCCAAGGGAAAATGGTCACAACAGCCTCTAATTTAGCCACACAACAAGTATATTCATCCCCTCCAGCAGAGTGGCAGCCCACTAGAGAAATACAACCATTTTTTTTAGAAACTCGGCCCCTTTGATACAGATCTGCTCCTATACAAATATTGGTACTCTTCCCAATACCATATTCGGCCCTGTAAGAGAGAGTTTACTTCCCCTTCAATGGATTTCAACCTCCACACATAAATCAGCCTTTGGAAGTGTAGAAATCGACTTCCTCAAGTAGAACTCAGTCACAAATGATAAAACTCAGTCATAGAGATGAGAAAATCAATCACAATGAAGCATAATGAGAATATCTGAGTATGCTCCATCCTCCATGACCGGCTAGGGTGGATAGTTTCACCATCGAACCCAATATTCCTCTAGGGTTTTTTGTCTCAAAAGCCAAAGCCACAAGATCTCTCTCAGATTATTTTTTAGAGAATATCAATGCATAATGAGAGAGGGTGCCCTCATTTTCCTTTTATTTCCTCATTGACCCTTTTCTGACCTTTTTATCCTTTTTATAAAGTAAAGTGAATTTATTAACTCAAAGTCACTGAAAACACCTTTTAATTACTCAATGTCACCTTTTAAAAATATTACTTTCTCGATCTGATGACATTAAATAATTAATTAATTCCCTGTTTCTCCACTAAATATAGCCTACGTGAATCACTTAGGCTATTACATCAATCTCCTTTTGGAAAGGGACATTACAATCCTCCCTTCCTGAGATTTCTTATCCTCATGTAATTGCAAGTTAGGATGCTACAAGATCTAGTCGCCTTCCCTGTACATCCAAAACCCCCTTGGAAGTCAGTATCATCCATCCCCTCTCATATAGTGGCAGTAACTCAATGGAAGTGGTAATATGTAGCCCCCATTTCTTCTTGAGGCATGACACATGGAAAACACTATGAATTTGGCTACCCTCTAGCAACTCCAGCTCATAAGGTACCTATCCAACTCTATGGGTCATCATGTAGGGACCATAGAGGCACAGGTTCATCCTCTCAACACCACCTCTCCTCAATGGAAATGTTCTATGTAGATGCACCCTCAAGAAAACCATGTCACCAATCTTGAAATTGTGCTCCACCCTGTGCATATCTGCATACCTCCTCTGTTGATCTTGGGTGGTCTACAAATTATCATGAGTGTTTTTGTAGCAATTATCACCCAAATGTAACCACTCTATCCATGACCTCACATAGTCATGCAAATACCTCTAAGCCTGTTGGTTCACCATCTCTACTTGACCATCTGACTGAGGGTAAAAACCAATACTAGGAGTCAAACATGTGCCTGCAAATATGAGCAGCTCTTGCCAACATGCATTATAAAACCTATTGTCCCTGTCATTGGAAATGTCTCCAGGATGCTCATGGACTCTAAACATATCTCCTCGAGATAGCTCTGTCACCTGTGTTTCCCCATACTCTAAAGAAATCACTAGGAAGTACATGAACTAGGATAATTGTTCAATTGTTGTACAAATACTATCTACTCCCAGCACCCTCAATAAATTTGTGATGCAATATGTCAACATGCTCTCCCACTCTCGCTCATAAATGGGAAAATACAGCATCAAACCTGTTGGATGAGTGTACCTCGACCTGCTCTACTAACAAGTCGTACACTCCCCCATATCTCCCATCACATATTCTGCAAATTCCCGCCATGTGAACCTCTCTCGAACTTGCCTATAAGTGGTAAATTCACCAAGGTCTCAAACTAGCATGTATGATGTGAAGCACCCTCTACTCATAACATTGATCTACAAGGTGCTAACACAAGAATCCATCTGATTTCCCCTGATGAGCGAGGAAATAACAAGTTGCATAAACTCAATCAACTCCTTAGAAGACCACTCCTCCAAGAAACCAATCCTAACCATCACAAGAGTAAACTCTTAAAAGTGAAAATTGGTCATCTCATCTATATCGGTTGTTGAGTTGTCAAACACTGCAGTCCTAGGGTCCTAAGCTAATCTCTAAGAGGATCCATCATGGTGATGATGCACCTCTCTAATCATAATCGTTTGACCACCATGCTTAGAATGTGCTCTCCTCCCATGGTACCCACTATCATGAATCATACTCAGTCGATGCATGTCAGTGAAGTCATAACCTACCAATCCATGGCTATACGCGATCCTGGGTATCATGAGGGAAAAATTGCCTCCCAAAATATAAAAAAAACTCCACAAATACTCTCAAAACATCCCCACAATGACACATACCAAGCACAACCTCAACTCTGTCATTCATCAACCTCATCTAAATCAATCCATTACTAGGATGAATTCCAGGATCCCACCACCAAATTTAAATTTCACAACTCCCGATGATTGTTTTTGAACCTTATGTGAACTAATCCAATTGACTATGGATCTCCCCCTATGCATCATGCAGACTCATCACAAGGTCCAAATGAAATAACTTTGTCATGGCCACAATCCCACCTGTCTCATCCAACTGAATCAGGTGAACCTCCCATGTCTTGATGTATATAACGAGGGAATCAAATAACAACAATAGATTCCTCTGCCACTTCTTGGAAGACTGGAAAGTGACCAATGCATTGATCAACCCAAAGGGCATGACCAAGAAATCATAATGAAGTCTGGAAGCATACCTATGAGTATCCTACTCCTTGCCCCTCACCTGATGATATCCCATATGAATATCAATCATCAAGGAGTATGATTTTCCCTGAGGCTCACCCATCTACTCACCGATATTGGATAACCTCAACTCAATGGTATGCTTGAGGACTCTCTTGGGAGGTATCTCTAGAGGAAATGCCCCAAATCTCCATTGTACACTACTGTGTGCCAATTAATACCCCTACATGTTGCTTCCTATCACTGGATCATCTTGTAACATCCTATATCTAGTAGGTGCTATTATATCCATTACTCTACTAGTGTCGCCTGAACTTGTCCATAGCATGCCCATGACTGTCATATACCTATCCACCCAATCCATGGATACATATACTTCCTCGCGGGATGGTCCACAAGGAATGTGCTTAACTATCTCTTATATATCTAAGCCTTCATACTTTAGTGGGCTCTCCAAAAGAAATGACTCATGATACCCAGAATGCTAAACAAGAGCATAGTCAAAACCCTGTGCATCATATCTCTCCTCAAGAACCTGCAACTCTAAATGCTCCTCATGTGGAATCATCACAAGAGGATTCTCCCACAAATCATGGGTGCCATTCACGCCTTCATTTGTCACAACTGCCAAAGATGATGGAGTCTTTGTTTTAAGTGATTAAGAGCATGACAAACTCAAATGGTAACAATTCTCCTCAACCTCCCTTTCCTTTTCTTCAACAAACTAGACAACAAGGTCCCTATCTGTTGTTCCTGAGATTAAACCTAAGGCTTAAAGAATAATTTTAGGCATCAGAAATATAAAAGAACGTTTTGAAAGGTGATTTTTCTTTTGTTAGTTGTAAAATAATTAATCCTCAAATGAAAATAATGACAGAACAGGACAGAGGTCATAATTTATCGTCTGAGTCGATTTATAAAATCAAATGATGTGAGCGAAACTTACAAAACTGTTAAACAAAATGAGGCATCAACGCAAGATGAATCTTACCCGTTCACAATAGAAGAAATTAAAGAATGCACCCTTGAAAGGATATGAGATACAGTAATCCAAGTAGCTCATAGGTTTTGTATTTACTTATAGCAAATACAAAGGAAAAACTACTTGCTTATCAAACAACCGATAAAATGTGACTACAGTAGTAGTACTACTAAATTGCAACCACTCACTTGTCAAGGAATAACATAAAGAAAACTAGAAACATGGAATACAAGAGGAAAACATAACTCAAACTGCACAAAAATTGGAATCCATGTCTGTACTTGTATTAATTCTCACAAAAGGAGAGTTCTCTCTATTACATTCAGCAAGAAGAAGCTCATGTTAAGTCTTCAAACTATTTGGAATCCATGTCTGCACTTGTATTAATTCTCACAAAAGGAGATTTTTCTCTATTACATTCAGCAAGAAGAAGCCCGTGTTAAGTCTTCAAACTATGTATTTATACAAAAATGATCTCAACCCTAAGCGGTTGGAATTCTCCTAATTCAAAAACAGTAAATATTACAATATGTGAAATTTGAAGAGTTTCATTTGCATCTCCTCTATCTCTTCACCTACTAGAAGAGACGTTTATTCTTCTTGTCCTCTAGCTCAGAAATAGATGGCCTCTAATCATGACCTAAATAAATAGTATGCACATGTTGTCTCATTTATTTCTAGATGTGTTGGCTCTCCCTTGCTCGGCACACTGAACACATCTGCCTACGAACTACACCACTAACCTCAAAGGCTCTATTGAGGCATTCGCCTCAAAAGTATATAACTTATTTTCTATGTGAGGCAACATATCCTCCATTCTCCTGGATTCTAAAGAAATAGACAGTAGTCGTAGACCGGTATTGACTATCCACTTATTAATTTGGGTAATGTCAATTTGTTTCAATTGCAAGATTTTGGCTCGGGCTTCTTCCATGCTTGTCTTGGAATCAAGTTGATTTTTTTATATATCAATTTTCCCCGTGACTTAGATATTATCTCTTTCAATTTCCATTGACTCTTTGTCGAATGAAGAAAACACTTCTTCACAATATTTCTTCACTTCCCTGGCTAACTTTTTAATTTCAACTAGATTGGCCTCCCAGGTTTTCAGTATTATATCGCCTCAATTTTGTTCTGAAAGGGACAATTTAGTGACCTCGGTTACTTCATCCTTTGTTGTTGTTAAAACAGCCTCCTGGAATGTAACTCAAGCTACAGTGGCCTCTCTCTCCTTTATATAAATGTTATTTAAATAATGGTCTGCCACCCGAGAATAGTTTTGAACATCTTTTATCTTTGTCAAAAGGTTTTGATGGGCTGATCCCAACTTCTCATGCACCTCCAATTCCTGGGATTGGAAAATTGTCATATCCACTATCGTGTCTATTTTAGCCTGCATTCGTTTGACCAACTCTCCCTGTTGAATGGCCAGCTCTCTACTTGCCTGTGAATTTTTATGCATTTCATCAAGACTAATTTTAAGTTGCTGGATTTCCTATCTGTCACAGGCTCTGATCTTCTCAAAACCCGTATTCATCTCATTTCTCACACTCTGTTCCACAGTCTTTATTTGGTTTTGAAACTGTTCCACCAACAGATCCTTCTACTTCAGTTGTTCTGTTAGATTCCTAACTGAACACTAATTTTTTGTGGAAAAATCTCCCAATGTGCCTGCCACTTCCATATAAAATTCTGCCTCCTCTAAGGTCTGGCCATCATATAGCACTTTGTGTCTTTTGAAAGTTGCACCCTCATTTTGGTGCATTTTTCTTTTTACTATAGCCCTCTTCTTCTTTCTGAAGAAGAAGTCGAAAGGGGTCATTTCTTCAACTGAAATAGGAGTAAGATCTTCTATAAATACTACTTCGGCATTTGGGTTTCCCCAACTAGAATGTAAAGGTGTGATCGATTTGATAGGGCTGCCTATCTCGATGGATGTTTGTTGTTCTAATGTATTAGCAGTCAGCTTATCTAGTGTAGACAATAATGCATCCTATCCTTTTTTAATCAAATCTTCAGATTGAGCTTTAGTTTGATCATCAGGTGGATTTGATGATGTAGTATTTGCTTTCTGTGTCATAACCTCTGTTTTCTCCAAATTTTTGTGAATGTCTCATCCACTGGAACTTCATGTTTCTAATTTCTAGTTCGCAACTTCCTATGTGGATGGAGATGTCGGGGCTCCTCTCTGTAATACTTTAGGCAGACTATTTCTTCGGTATCTTTGAAAATCATAGAACTCGGCTAATTTGTCTAGAGCCAGAGTTCGAACTCGTCTCAACACTTCTTGATAATATCTTTCTCCTCGGAATATCTCATCCTGTGGGGAATCTTCATGCTCATATATCCTTAGATTGTAAAGATCCATGTGATTTCCCATGATTTTCTGGGGATCGTGTTTCTTGAATTCAATATTAACAAGCTTAATGTCTTCTAGGGCCATGGCCTCTACCTTTGAGTGGCCAAAATCTAACAGCATGAACATACCAACCTGCAAAGGAAAGGCGGGCCATACTTTTTTATGTGCTTCCTTTAGTTCTTCATTGATTCCTCCTAGCATAATTTGATGTTCTACCTCTCTTCACACCAATCGATCTGATAGAAACTTTGGTAAGTCATGTGGAGGAACGGAACATCCAAAAACCCTGATGTAAGAGAAATGTTCCTCAATGTACCAATCCTCTTATTTTCCTAGGTTGCTCACTATCTTGTCTAAAATCCTGTGAGGCGGGCAACTGTGTATAGTGATATGCATCAGCACCACCACATAGTTTCATATTTCATAAAAGAATCTTTTGTCTTATCCTCCCACAGCTTAGAGTGATAGAAATGTATTGGCTCAGTGGTGGTCAAAGTCTAGCTCCAGCCCATCAAAGGAAATGGCGTCATAAAACAAATGACATCCATAATGTATGCCAACATGTAAAATGGGGAAGGTTGCCCTTTGGCTTTCAATGATTGATATTTTGTGATTTCCCTGACCAAATTGTCCGATAATATTTTTTTCTAATCGAAAAAATATCCCTATGCTACTGTATGCATGATTGGTACCCATGGTAATAAGAAATGAGAAGCGCTTTCCTTCCCGAAAAGTCTACATAACATCATGTGACGCTCTAATGAGGCAACAACATATACACCATAGGTGTTTGCTCTAAATTTCTCAGGATGTGAGCACCAATCTTTGATCAAGTCAGGTAAATTCTTTCCATATTGCGCACATTATTTTTTGTCGAAGTCCATTAAGAAAGTGGCATTATAAATGTGATTGGGAACTAGGGATAGTTTGTACATCAACTGGATATTCTCTGGTCAAAAGGACCCAACTGCAACTTTTTATGAATTGCAAATGCTCCTGGTCAAGATTTCAACGTTCTTCACTGCCAACCAATCATATCATTATAAGGCAAGATCCTAGGCCGTGTTGTTATTTTATGCAGCTTTGATTGAGCAACATATTTGTACTTCGTAGCCTGGGTTTCAGTCACCTTGTCGCCCAAATCATCTGGGCAGTTGATCAATTCGTATTGTAGGATATCAAATACTTGTTTCTAGGTTTTCACAGTATCGATGGTTCTGGGTGAAGTGTCTAAGAGGACATCGATGTTTGGGCTTGAGATTTCACTAGCCGCTTTAGTTATTTTCCATGGAGCCATGATATCACAAGCTCAGAACTCTGTTACGTGTTACAGGAAATGTGCAAATTTCTTATTTTGCTCAAGCTTGTTGTTCTGTGAAAATGCAAATGGAATTCAAACTTCAATATCTTTTTCACTTTAAGTGTATGAATTTATGCATACCTTCACTGACAATGTATTTTTTAACTTTAATGAAAAATCCAGGTGATGATCTGTGATCTTATTCGAAATCATTGTCGTAGATCCGTTATTAATGCCATAAATGTTTGGTGGTTCGCGATCGGGAGGTTGTATAGATGAAATTTGAATTTACCCAAACTACGATTCAACGAAAAAATAACACAAGATAATAGTGTTTAATCCGTTAACTAATCATGTTTAACCTTAATTCTTTTCGACCTTTCGGACCTCGGGATATCCAATAAAATCTTCGTGATATGATCCCCGAAACTTGAAATCACGCAGGGATTAATTATTTTCTAATTGTCTTTAATCTTTAATTAAATTTTCTTAACGCATAAGGCATTTCGGGAGTTCGGGCTTCGTGAATTTATAATATGATATATGGTGAATGACCGAACTCCAAAAGTGTGAAATACTACTTGATTTTTAATTGGACTTAATTTATTTTTAGGTATTTATCGTTTCATATGTTGGAAAATTAACTTTATGGATGCTTCGACAAGACACTACTCGTAATGATGTGTCAAAGGTTAGGAAGGTATACATGCATGATGAATAAGACCCTTTGAACACCTTTCAGATATCGGGACTTTGGAGTCGCCACATGGTGAAACGCCCAAAGCGCGAAACTCCAAAACCCAAAACTCTGAAGCAAGTCTCTAAAGGCTTGACCTTTTTAACATTTAGGTGGCTCCAAAACGTTCAGAAAAAGGGATCATTCGATTGATGAGAGAATTGAATTGATGGTGGACCTTGTGTACTCCTTAAGGATGGGAGACAAAAATGATTTATTATTGAAGTTTGATTTTGAGATGAAGTAAAAAGAAATAGGGTAAAGCTTCAGGCTCATAATTTTAAAAGTGTTCCAACACTATCCATGAACAGTTGCAAGTAATATAATTTCATCTACTCTAGTTCTTCTTTGATTACATGCAATTGAGCACTAGTGACTCCACCCGAAACTCCTTTTTTCCTCTCCTCCATCTTAGTTTTCCCAATAAGAGCTTCAATGAATCTATGAGCACCATCTTCCCTTGTCAACACTTGTACAATTTTCTCCTCTGTGACCAATAATTGATCCTTCAAGTTCTGCACTGTTGAATTCCTTCCTGGATCTTCATCATCGTCTTTAAATACCTTCCAATGTTAAACCTTGTTTGGTATTGAAGACTCATGCCTAATTTCTATGTGATACTTTAGTTTCAAAATGATAGGTGGCATAAAAGTAGCAGCCGCTTTCGCTAGGGAGTCAGCTTGTTGATTATCTACCCTGGGAATATGATGAATATTAAATGATGAGAAAAAGTTTTCTATCAAATCCCAAGCACGGTTCATGTACGACCTTAGCCTTGGATATTTGGCTTGATACTATTGCCATATCTGTTTTACAATTAATTCTGCATCACCATAGACTATTAGATTTTCGATTTTCAGCTTCCTGGCAGCCTCTAATCCTAATACAAGAGCTTCATATTCACATATGTTATTGGTATAGTCAATGTGCCACTGTAATCTATATGAGAAAGGAATAATGAATTCATCTTTGGGTGCCACAAACAACAACCCAGCTCCTAATCCTTCCCAAGACGAAGCACCATCAAAAAACATCTTCCAAACTCCTGTACTTTTTACATTTTTGTTTGTTTTTTCTATTTGTTCGTTTTCTTCTTCTGTACATTCATCGAAACCATCATCCACTGCTAATATACAATTTCCTAGATCTTGATCGGTGACATAAACTGGATAATTATTTGGGTTCTATGGGTCACTTACAGTATATGTCAATCGTATCTCTCTGTATAGACGGGTGAACTGTCCACCGAAAATTAGGATCGTAGCATACGTCATGTCCAGTTGAAGCAATCCTCCAAGTTTGGAACCCCAAGACCTCAATAACAACATGCCATACTTTTCAGGAACATCAACAATGACTACATCCATGAGAATACTCTTCACAGGGATCTGTGCAATATTAACCACCAGATATTTGATCATACCGAGGCACTTAACCTTTCTTGAATCAAAAGAATACAGATCTCGGTATGGCCTAGTGACCTCGAGACCCAGTTTTTCCATAATAACTTTGGGAATTAAGTTGTGGGAGGCTCTAGAATCCAACATACAGTTATGGATTAGTTGATCATGCACAGTCAGCATAATATAAAAAGGAGCGGCAGGGTCTTTATCATTTTTTATATGTGGACCAAACATTATAGTGGGTCTATCATCTTCTAAATTAGTAACATTCGCATGGCTTTCAACATCTAAGAAATTTATCATCTTGGCAATTTGTTTTCTATACATCAGATATTTAGCCAGTTCAACCAGAGGTACCATAATTTTGATTTTATTAATTTCTCTTTCCAGATTGAAGATTCCAATTGTCTTTTCGGCTTCTCTGGTTGGGATCTTTGTTTCTCTTTTTTCTGATCTATTGGTTTGTGTTGCTTTTGTTTCGGTTGTCTTTGTTTTGGTAGCCTATGCTTCAACTGTTTTTGTTTTGGAAGATTTCATTTCAATGGATGTTTGAAATTCCTCATTCGTTTTAGTTCTAGACAAGATCTTCTTCGGTGGAGCAGTCGTAGAATTTTTTTCTCTAGGCCTTAGATTATATTTTGTTGAATCTTGGCCATTATAGAGTCGGTGATTCCATGATAATCAGACTCTCCCATATTATTTATACTTTCCTCATTTCCAAACGGTGGTTCTTTATCTAAATGCCTTTCGTAATTATGTCTGTTCAGGTGAGGTTCTTGGTTGTTATCACTGAGGTTGTTTATATCTTCATCTATCCCCTCATAGTCTTGCATTTCATCATTTTGCATGAAGTTTTTTAGTTTAAACGAGGCTTTGATTTTTTGGTCCTCATTTTTTACTTGTCTCTATTAGATCTAGGGTTTTGGATTACTTTTGAAATATCTCCTAGCAAAAGGATCAGGTTTATCTTGGTATAGTTTCATTCTATAGATTTTTTTTTATAACTCTTTGATTATCTTAGCCATGTCGTCCATTTTTTCTTCCGCGGACCTCCCAGATCCGGATGGTCCATCTTGTTCCTTGAAGCGTTTAGTTTCTTTGGTTTCCATCTCAACCTTTGCTTTTAGTTTACCCGATCTTATCATGTTCGACTCAATTTCAATGGCATCGTCATGCATTCCCGTGAGGGTAGCAGATCTTCTTTCCCTCAAAAGAAGAGAAAATTCAAGCTCGAAAGCCCCTGCGAAAGTCACTTTAACTGTGGGCTGAGAGGGTTTAACTTCTACTGGAATCTTATGATAGAGTTTGTTAAATATCTGGGTAAATTCTAGGACTGACTTGGAATTATTTTTCCTCAGAGCCCCAAATTCTGTCAGATAATACAATTGATCCCTCTTTTCTCCCCACTACCTTAAAAAGGCATTTTCTAGCGCATCATAAGACGCTACAGAACCTACCGGGAGCCCTCGAAACCATATTCTTACTTGCCCTTCAAAATTTTGCACCAAAAGTATCGAATAAAAATCCTCATGCTCGATGCTGAGGATATTTGTGAATTGGTCAAAAACATTTATGTGCTTTGTGGCAGTGAATTCTCCTTCTCCCATGAATTTTGGTAAGTTCTTCATATAATTTTCTAGTAAATTATGAAGGAAAAGGGGAAGGACTAAATGAGCATATCTAGCCACCACTTTGGGAAAAATCCTATGGGGCAGAGGTGGTGGTCCTTGACTGCCTCCTCCTCCAGCACCACCCCCACCTCCATCACTGCCTCTGGTGCCACCTCCGGCTCCACCTCCTCGAACAACAACCATTTGATGTTGAGGGGATGAACTTTGGGATTTCAAGAGAGGGATTTCGTAAACTTATAGGGACTGAAGCGATGACTGTTCAACTTCCTTGGGTTGTAGTGAAGAAAAAAATGGAAACTGGTCGTTATAAAGAATGAAGTCTAGAAGAGGAGGGAACGAGAAACATGGACTCGCTTCTTCAGACTTACAAGATGTATGGATAGGTGAACCAATAGGAGAGGAATCGTGGTATAAGGTGCTCTCCTTGGGGTTTTGAAGAACAGAAACCTTGGTTTTGGGTGAGGATGGGGTAGACAGAAAAGTAACGATAGCAGATGTAGAGGAGTATCTTTTATTCAAACCATTGAGAGTGTCGAATGGGTCAATCTCAGTCGTTATTGCGGTTTCGCTAGTTGAGGCTTCTGCAGAAAGTGTTTGTTCAAAAATTTCTTCAGGAGTTAATATTTCGATCGAAACCTTAGTATTGACTTGAGTTATTTTGGGTTGGTACTTCTTACCTGAAGATGAGGTAGTAGACTTGAGGTATCGCTTGGGTTTTAACAACTTTTCAGGATTAGATACGGGTGTAGTCTGTTGATCATTTGGTTTCTTCCTGGTATTCTTTCTACCGAATGTCAGTTTATCTATAGTGGAGTCGCCAAGTGAAAGATAAAAATTAGCCTTATTAATGTATTCAATCTTTGTTCACTATCAAAGAGAGAAACTTACCATGTCGTTCTCCCAACGAAAAATAACTTCGTTTCTCCGTCCCCGGCAACGGCGCCAAAAAGATGTTGTTCCTGAGATTAAACCTAAGTCTTAAAGAATAATGGTAGGCATAAGAAACATAAAAGAATGTTTTGAAAGGTGCTTTTTCTTCCGTTAGTTATAAAATAATTAATCCTCAAATGAAAATAATGACAGAATGGGACAGAGGCCGTAATTTGTCATCTGAGTCGATTTATAAAATCAAATGATGTGAGGGAAACTTACAAAACTGTTAAACAAAATGAGGCATCAACGCAAGATGAATCTTACCTTGTTCAAAATAGAAGAAATTAAATAATTCACCCTTGAAAGGATATGAGATACAATAATCCAAGTAGCTCACATGTTTTGTATTTACTTATAGAAAATACAGAGGAAAAACTGCTTGCTTTCAAACAAACAATAAAATGTGACTACAGTAGTAGTAGTACTAAATTGAAACCACTCACTTGTCAAGGAATAACATAAGGAAAACTAGAAATATGGAATAAAAGAGGAAAACATAACTCAAACTACACAAAAATTGGAATCCTTGTCTGCACTTGTATTAATTCTCACAAAAGGAGAGTTCTCTCTATTACATTCAGCAAGAAGCAACCCGTGTTAAGTCTTTAAACTATGTACTTATACAAAAATGATCTCAACCCTAAGAGGTTGTAATTCTCCTAATTCAAAAATAGCAAATATTACAATATGTGAAATTTGAAGAGATTCATTTGCATCTCCTCTATCTCTTCACCTAGTGGCAAAGACGTTTCTTCTTCTTTCCATCCATCTCAGAAACAGTTGGCCTCTAATCATGACCTGAGTAAATAATATGCACACATTGTCTCAGTTATTTCCAGATGTGTTGGCTCTCCCTTTCTCAACGCACTGAACACATCTTCCTACGAACTGCACCACTAACCTGGAAGGCTCTGTTGAGTCATTCGCGTTAAAAGTATATAACTTATTTTATATGTGAGGCATCCTATCCTCCATTCTCTTGGCTTCTAAAAATATATATTGTAGCTGTAGACCAGGATTGACTATCCACTTATTAATTTGGGTAATGTCAATTTGTTTCAATTGCAAGATTTCGGCCCGGGCTTCTTCCATGCTTGTCTTGGAATTAAGCTGATTTTTTGCTATATTAATTTTCCCTAGGGCTTCAAAGATATTATCTCTTTCAATATCCATTGACTCTTTGTTGAGTGAAGAAAACTCTTCTTCACAAGCTTTCTTCACTTCCTTGTCTAACCTTTTACTTTCAACTAGATTGGCCTCCCAAGTTTTCAGTATTATATCGCCTCGAGTTTGTTCTGAAAGGGACAATTTAGTGAACTTGGTTACTTCATCCTTTTTTGTTGTTAAAACATCCTCCTAGAATGTAACTCAAGTTACAGTGGCCTCTCTCTCCTTTATATAAATGTTATTTAAAGAATGGTCTGTCGCCCGATAATAGTTTTGAACAGCTTCTATCTTTGTCAAAATGTTTTGCTAGGTTGATCCCAGTTTCTCATGCACCTCCAATGCATGGGCTTGGAAAATTGCCATATCTAGTGTTGTGTTCTCAGTTAAGTTTATTTTAGCCTGCAATCGTTTGACCAACTCTCCACGTTGAATGGTCATCTCTCTACTTGCCTGTGAATTTTTATGCATTTCATCAAGAATGATTTTGAGTTGCTGGATTTCCTATCTGTCACAGGCTCTGATCTACTCAAAACCCTTATTCATCTCATTTCTCACACTTTGTTCCATAGTCTTTATTTGGTTTTGCAATTTTTTCACCGACAGATCCTCCTGCTTGAGTTTTTCTGTTAGATTCCCAACTGAACATTGATTTGTTGTGGCAAAAGCTCTCAATGTGCCTGCCACTTCCGTAGCAAATCCTGCCTCCTCTAAGGCCTGACCATCATATAACACTCTGTGTATTTTGACAGTTGCACCCTCCTTTTGGTTTTTTTCTCTTTTTACTATATCCCTCCTCTTCTTGCTGAAGAATAAGTCAGAAGGGGGAATTTCTTCAACCGGAATAGGAGTAAGATCTTCTATAAATACTACTTTGGCATTTGGGTTTCCCCAACTGGACTGTAAAGGTGTGACATATTTGATAGGGTTTCCTATCTCGGTAGATGGATGTTGTTCTAATGTATTAGAAGTTGGCTTATCTGGTGTAGATGGCAATGCATCCTGTCCTTTTTTAATCAAAGCTTCAGCTTGAGCTTTAGTTTGATCATCAGGTGGATTTGATGATGCAATATTTTATTTCTGTGTCATAACCTCTGTTTTATCCAAATTTTCTTGAATGTCTCGTCCACTGGAACTTCATGTTTCTAATTTTTGGGTTGCAACTTCCTGTGTGGCTGGATATGTCGGGGCTCCTCCTTGTAAGACTTTAGGCAGACTATTTCTTCGGTGTCTTTGAAAATCATAGAACTTAGCTAATTTGTTTGGAGCCAAAGTTCAAACTTGTCTCAACACTTCCTGATAATATCTTTCTCCTTGTAATATCTCATCCTACGGGGAATCTTCATGCTTGTATCTCTTTAGATTGTAAAGATCCATGTGATTTCCCACGATTTTCTGGGGATTGTGTTTCTTGAATTCAATATTAACAATCTTAATGTCTTCTAGGGCCATGGCCTCTACCTTTGAGTGGCCAAAATCTGACAACGTGAACATACCAACCTGCAAAGGAAAGGTGGGCCATAATTTTTTCTGCGTTGCCTTTAGTTCTTTATTGATTCCTCCTAGCATGGTTTGATGTGCTATCTCTCTGCACACCAATCGATCTGGTAGAAACTTTTGTAAGGCATGTGGAGGAATGGAACATCCAAAAACCATGATGTAAGAGAAATGTTCCTCAATGTACCAATCCACTATTTTTCCTAGGTTGATCACTATCTTGTCTAAAATCCTGGGAGGTGGGAAACTGTATATAGCGATATGCATCGGTAGCACCACATAGTTTCATATTTTGTAAAAGAAATTTTTTTCCTTATCCTCCCACAACTTAGAGTGATAGAAATGTATTGGCTCAATGTTGGTCAAAGTCCAGCTCCAGCCCATCAAAGGAAATGGCGTCATAAAACAAATGACATCCATTATGTATGTCAACATGTAAAATGGGGTAGGTTTCCCTTTGGATTTTAATGATTGATATTCTGTGATTTCCCTGACCAAATTGTCCGATAATATTTTGGCCCAATCGAAGGAATATCCCTCTACTACTATATGCATGATTTGTACCCATGGTAATAAGAAATGAGCAGAGCTTTCCTTCCTGAAAAGTCTACATAACATCATGTGAGGCTCTAATGAGGAAACAAAATATACACCATGGGTGTCTGCTCTAAATTTCTCAGGACGTGAGCACCAATATTTGATCAAGTCAGGTAAATTATTTCCATATTGCGCGCATTATTTTTTGTCGAAGTCTATTAAGAAAGTGGCATTATAAATGTAATGGGGAACTAGGGATAATTTGTACATCACCTGGAAATGCTCTGGTTGGAAGGACCCAAATGAAACTTTTTGTGTATTGAAGATGCTCCTAGTCGAGATGTCAACGTTCTTCAGTGCCCAACCAATCATGTCATTATAAGGAAGGATCCTAGGCCGAATTGCTATTTTATGCATCTCTGAATGAGAAACATATTTTTTCTTTGTAGCCTAGGTTTCAGTCACCTCGTCACCCGAATCATCTGGGCAGTTGATCAATTCATATTGTAGGATATCGAATACTTGCGTCCAGGTTTTCACAGTATCGATGGTTCTGGGTGAAGTGTCTGAGAGGACATCAATGTTTTGGATTGAGATTTCACCAACTGCTTTAGCTGTTTTCTATGGAGCCATGATATCACGAGCTCATAACTCTATTACCTGTTACAAGAAATGCACAAACTTCTTATTTTGCTCAATCTTGTTGTTTTGTGAAAACGCCAATGGAATTCAAACTTCAATATCTTTTTCACTTTAAGTGTATCAATTTACGCATACCTTCACTGACAACGTATTTGTTAACTTTAATGAAAAATCCAGGCGATGATCTGGGATCTTATTCAAAACCATTGTCGTATATCCATTATTAATGCCATAAATGTTTGGTGGTTCACGGTCGAGAGGTTGTATAGATGAAATTTGAATTTACCCGAACTACGAGTCAACGAAAAAATAACACGAGATAATAGTGTTTAACCCGTTAACTAATCATGTTTAACCTTAATTCTTTTCGGGCTTTCGGACCTCGGGATATCCAATAATAGCTTCGAGATATGATCCCCAAAACTCGAAATCGGGCAGGGATTAATTATTTGCTAATTGTCTTTAATCTTTAATTAACTTTGCTTAATGCTTAAGGCATTTTGGGAGTTCAGGCTTCGTGAATTTATAATATGATAGATGGCGAATGCCCAAACTCCGAAAGTGCGAAACTACTACTTGATTTTTAATTGGACTTAATTTATTTTTAGGTATTTATCATTTCATATGTCATCAAATTAACTTTATGGATGCTTTGACAGGACACTACTCGTAATGATGTGTCAAAGGTTAGGAAAGTATACATGTATGATGACTAAGACCCTTTGAACACCTTTCGGATATCGGGACTTTGGAGTTGCCACATGGTGAAACGCCCAAAGAGCATAATTCTGAAACCCGAAACTCGGAAGCAAGTCTCTAGAGGCTTGAACTTTTTAACATTCAGGCGACTCCAAAACGTTCAGAAAAAGGGATCATTCGATCGATGAGAGAATTGGATTGATGGTGGACCGTGTGTACTCCTTAAGGATGGGAGACAAAAATGATTTATTATTGAAGTTCGATTTTGAGATGAAGTAAAAAGAAATAGGGTAAAGCTTTAGGCTCATAATTTTAAAAGTGTTCCAACACTATCCGTGAACAGTTGCAAGTAATTTGATTTCATCTACTCTAGTTCTTCTTTGATTACATGCAATTGAGCACTAGTGACTCCACATGAAACTCATTTTTGTCTCTCCTCCATCTTAGTTTTCCCAATAAGAGCTTCAATGAATCTATCAGCACCATCTTCCCTTGTCAACACTTGTACAATTTTCTCCTCTGTGATCAATAATTGATCCTTCAAGTCATGCACTGTTGAATTTCTTTCTTAATATTCATCATAGTGGCATGGGTTGTACCAACATTGATTTTTTGTTTTTGTTTTTTTTCCATTGTAAGAACACTACCCCCATCAAACATTATTGGCTCACTATATGATACCAAGCAATCTCCAAAAGGTGGGGTAGCATCATGATCAAGAACCACTTCATCAAGGAAACTCTTCTCTCCACAAATCCTATCAAAGATGGTCTCTAAGTTAACATCAAAGAAACTTGTGTCCCACTTACCATCAGGAACATTTTCTTATTCTTCATCCCAAACCATAGTTCCATTAATCGGTTCTTCTTCATCCCAAACCACATTGTCACTCTGCTAGAATAAAATTATATCAGCGCTATATTCTTCCTTGGCTGCCCAAATCTTCTTTGTGGTCTTAGGTTATAATGCCTCATGAGCGTCCATGTGCTCATTTGTAGGAGAAGAAACATATGAAGAGTCAAAATTTTACTCATTTTTAAAAGTATCAAAATATTCATAAACTAGTACATTTTTCCTTAGCATTTTCACCTTATTGTCCACTCATACTTGGCGTTCATACCACTTAGGATGTTTTATGGTGAAAAAATACTTGAATTCCATGGCTACGTGAAATGACGCACTAAGCGCCATATATTCCCTCAAACAATATGCAAATTCCTCATCTTGCTTTTGTTATCTTTGATTCCTTGTTCGCTTCCCCTTTGAACCACGGGCTCCATTATTCCCTAAATTATTGTGGTTATTTTCCATATCCAAACTTGTATACCCTCATAGGCGGGGAGTATCACAAGCACTGATACCATTGTAGTGATCTAGCCAATTGGGACAATTTTTCCCTTAATTTTTCTGATTTCTTTCTTCAATACTTTTGTCAGGCACATTGATGACAACCCCTATCTTAACCCCTTTTAACATTGTTAGGGTATTATTTTTTTGTTTTTAGGTAGGTTTAATGTTGGACTTTCGTAAAACACTTGGAATTAACCCACTGTAATTGATCTAAAAATGAAGAAGACTTGAAAATCTTGAAATTATTGCAATGTAAATGTTATGTGTTTAAAGAAAATGGATCAATTTTGCAACACATAAATTAAGGGATTACTCATGCAAAATACACATAGAAAGTAGCATAATCAATGAACATAAGCACATAAACACAGTAATTGATAAAGGAGTTCACCCCTCTCTTGGGCTACATCTCCTGGTCCAGCTTCCAATGGATCATTATTATTAATTGCTCAAAGTGCTCAAAAACATGCCTTAAAATACTCAAACTGACCAACCGACTGCTCCAATGGCTTCAGAGCGTCCAAAAACCCCTAGCTGGGCTCTTTCGGCACCTCAATCGGTCGAAAAATGAAGCAGATAGGCCTCCTGGAAGTCCCCCCTTCAAGCTTGTTGTCTCTGCATCTACAAAACGCACCCTTGTCAAATGAACCTGGCACACACACAACAAATAGCGTAAAAACCCAGCACCTGTGCACAATCGTAAAATGGTGCAAATCATCGAACCATTAATGGAACTAATACCCCCAACCGTCAAGCCATGGGGCATATGAGTCCATAGGACCACGCGCTTTAAAAATGGGGCTCCGTCCCATATCAAATAATAAAGTGACATTTGGCGGGAGTTATTTGGTTACACAACCATTTGAACTATATTTGAAATGTGCCATACCATAATATATATAACCTTGGTCACATATGTGAAAGCGTGCGACCAAGGGCTGGGGCTAAGCCCCGGCCCGGTCGCAGCCCAAAACCACACAAACATGTGACTTTAAATATAATATGGAGCGCATACATATCAAGGCATAAGCGATAGCCCAATGGTTGGTCGGAGTTTGTGGAAGTGTTATGCAATGGGGAGGTCCAGGGGTCGAACCCCATGGACTCCAATATGTTTTAACAAACAAAACAAATGCCAATACTGGGGTGCCACGTGGCAGCCCATGACTGGGCCACGTGGCACCCAATCATTGACCATAAAAATGCCACGTGTCGACACAAGATTCATCCAACATCTTCCAACCAGAATCTACCATGTCACCATATGTACGGTTGTACGGCTCTGCCACATCAGCTTGTACGGACTGTACAGTCAGCATCATTTTTTTTTTTTACCTATTTGACTTT
>JASDQU010011377.1:0-27584 GCA_032191745.1 Picea mariana | reverse complement strand
GAAAAGTCCATCCAATATGATATTGGATCCTAAATACCATGACATGATTTTAGCTGGTTAAGAGAATAATTCTTCTCCTGCATAAAGGATGTTTCATTACTAAAATTATGCTCCTCATATGCTCCTTGAAATATTTCATGAAAATCATTAGCTTGATTATAATAGCCAAGGGCATGAGTATGCTCAATAAAATCTTCATCCTCAATGACAGTTAAGAAAGAGAAAAATGTGTCTTCTTGAATCTGATCAGAATTAACAACCTGACCATAATTTTTCATTTCATGTTCAATATTACAAGCATGATATTCCCGATGAAGACTTGATTTAAACACTTCACAATAATTTTCAAATAAAAACTCACCTGAATACATTGTTTTGTAATGAGAGTAAAATGCAACATGAAAATCACTCAATGAAGCCATACTAGCAGTAGGGAGGGATTTACACCACTCACGAGCTTTCTCTTCCAAGGAGTTCCTGAACATTTTGATAAGAACATCTTCATGATAAATACTCAGCCTATGTATGGACTCATGAAAATCAAATAGGTGCTCAGTAGGATGGTCATATTCATTTCCCTTAAACCTCAGAAGGCAGTGTTCCCATGCTTCTCTATCAGGTACAAGATTTGGAAATCCAGGTACATGAAAAAAATCACAGAATGCATACCTTGGAGCTAGTATAGCTTCCATGGATTTTGAATTTGTGGATTAGTGGAATCAATTGTGGACTCATCCTTCATGGAGTCTCCAGGTGAAATATGCAGTCATAACCATGTGTCTATTGTTTGTTCACCATCAAACAATAGATCTCTTCGTTGTCATTCTCCCAGGGAAGATTACTTCATTTTCGTCACCAACAATGACGCCAAAAGATGTTAGCACTAGAAGTCAACTCAAGACTTCTATTGAGTCAAGCCTAACACATCTTGTTTCAAAATTCTC
Organism: Picea mariana; assembly: GCA_032191745.1. Taxonomy (NCBI): domain Eukaryota; kingdom Viridiplantae; phylum Streptophyta; class Pinopsida; order Pinales; family Pinaceae; genus Picea; species Picea mariana. Next base: position 26,640 of record JASDQU010011377.1, on the reverse strand, counting down.
AATAAGTTTATGAAGGTGGAAATATCACACATTTGGTTTCATTGAGGCTTATGATTTGAGCTATTTAAACCACTTTCCTATGTGCAAAAAACCAGGTAAATAAAACCTCTGATCAATGAAATAAGATAAGTGATATGGTATGGAAGAATTGTGGAACAAAAACAAATAAATTCACCAAAGATAAACTTGTTCTTTAATTCCTTTACTCAGTAGAAGAATGAATCATTACTCAGAAACCCTTTCCAAATAAGATTCAAAGGGCTTAAACATTTATGTGGCAAAGATTGCAATATATCCTATAAAGAAACCTTCTCAACATATATTTACAGTCATGTATCATAAAAAAACAAAATATGTTCAAGATGAAGTAAAAGAGATGATAAACAAAGAATAAAAACACACACTAACCATTAGCTTCATAAGCAACTGATATCTTTGCATAAGAAAATATAAGGAAAAATTAGCTCTTGAAAGTTTTACAATGAAAGCCAAAATAGGGATCTCCCCCCTCTCTCACTCTTTTCATTGCTCTATTTTATAAATAGATTACATTCTTCTCAAGATCCAATAAAAACAGATCCAAAAATCTCAATCCCAAATTCGAAATGATGAGGTGGCTAGGCAATGTTTAGGAAAAATAAACTGTTGAAATTCTGGAAAAATGATGCTGAGAGATCCCCCTGTTTCTCCCAAACCATGACACATGTGTAAAATCCAAGATATTTTTTTGTAGACGATTCCATTATTGAGAGAAATATCTTTCACATTTAAAAAATAACCTTCCAGCTGCCCAAAATCTGTTCCCAAAGATAATGACCAAAATAGGAAAATTCTTGAATTTCTAAATCTGAAAATGAGTTTTAAAGATTCATTCAAATATCCCAAACCATGACACCTATGTACAATACGAGAGAGGTTTTTTTATATGATTCCATTATTGAGAAGAAAAACCTTTCACTTTTCAACAATAACCTTCCATATTCCCAAGATATGTTCCCAAAGATAATGACTAAAACAAGAACAATCCTGAATTTTTGAATCTAAAAAATGAGTTCTAAAGATTCATTCGAATATCCCAAACCATGACACATGTGTAAAAATTGAAATAGGTTTTTTTAGATGAGATTATTATTGAGAAAATCCTCTTTCAATTTACTTATGTTGATCACCATCTACTTGAAATCCATGCCAAAATATGATGACTAAAACAGAAAAAATCCAAAATTTCTGGTATCTTCTTGCTAAAAATTAGGTCAACGTGATGATGTGTTCCCAAAATATAATCCATAAATAATTCGACCTTACTTATCAGGCAATAAGGTGTTTTAAATATATAAGAGTCAAAATTTAAAGGATTTGGTATCCCTAAAAAATAGGAGTGCTGGATAGTGACAATAAACCCTAATTTCTAGGCAACAATTTTACACTAGAATAGGCCTTTGACTAATCAAGCTCCACTTGGAATATGAGTTATCCTTCCCTATGAACTCAAGTGATTGATCTCCAACTCACCTTAGAAATTAAATAGGTTGAATAGGTGGCTGGTCTCATAATCATCCTCCAAAACCGTGTCATTTTCCTAAAAACAGGTTGCGCTACAGGAACTTCCTGTAGTGCCAACACACTTTTTCTGCATAGGAAAATTGCAGGAACTTCCTGTAGCTCCATTTTCAAAATATTATTTTTATAATTTAAAACCCCTTATATGACCCAAAGATGGAAAAAATATGCTAATAAGACCTTATTATCTTTATATAAGCAAAATATGATTTTTTAAGACCAAAATTTGATCATGAAAATATAAGTGCTAACACCAATCATAAATCCGTGTAAGTGGCATCATAGTGGTCTACTCCTTGTCATTTTTAGTGCATTTCCTCGACGAGGTTAGGATATAGAGAGTTGGGTCTCAAGCTTCTTTCTCTTGAGGATAACTTCTCTCGCATGCCCAAGCAACCTTCCATTGCGGGAGAAAAGAAGACGAAGGGACATGAGATCCTTTCAAAATGTTGCTCGAGGAAGCCCTCGAGTGACAAAGGAACAAGATGATGGAGAAATTTGCACAAATCCTTCGACAGATGGCGACAAGCGACACATTTACCTCAAGCGAAGGTGCAACCCCCTTCAAGGCATAGATCAATTTGTATATTCCTATATTTTAAGGTCAAATAGATGCGGATGTTGTAGATAAATGGTTAAACCTTCCAAAAGGGTATTTTTCTCTCCACAAAGTTTCTGATAGAGAAAAGATTTCATTTGCACTCCTCAAGGCCGTCCCCTATGTCAAATATTGGTGGGATAATTTCTGTGAGCTAAAGGAAATAGAGGGATCTACATTATTTTTAGTTTCACCCACTTGGGGTTCCTTCAAGGATTCTATTAAGGAACAATACTACCATGTTGGAAGTTATGATGACTTATATACAAGACAGACCACATTATGGCAGGAAAGGGACTAAATATTGCCAAAGTTCACACATGTCTTCCATATATTGCACACCAAGTTGGGTATCAAATACTTTGAGCAACATTTGGTGCTCAAGTACTGTGGTGGCCTGCATAGATACATATATACATAAATAGAATTTCTGGACATTGTTTCCTTGGGCACAAACTCCCAATATGCTGTCAAAATCGAGTAAAAGATTAAACATAAGACATGAAAATTTGGGTCTACAAACCCCTCATAGAAGAATCAGGGAAAAGGAATCCCCAACCCACAAAACAAAGGGAAAAACAAGGATGGGAATCCTCAGGACAATGAGTTACAACCACAAACAAAGAATTACAATGGGAAGACAAAGAAAGGCACTGGGAAATGGTGTGAGTTCCATAAGGGCCCCTAGCATAAAACCGTCGAATTCCACTCAAATAATTCATTGGTAGCCGAGGTGAAAGCCTTTGAAGTAGATGCAAGCTTCAAATTTGAGTCATAACCAGAAAAAGAGAGTCAGGTCATTGATGCAGAACCCAGTGCCACCATTTCTATCACCACCAAGGTCCAGCCCGATGAACCTGATGAACCAAAGGAAGGAAAGTGCCTCTTTCATTCAAAGATGTGGATGAAGGGTACTCTATTGCACTTCATCGTTGATAGCGGTAGATGAAAGTACCTCATCTCAACATAGGTCGTCAAGCGGTTGGTTCTGCTGACATCACCACACCCACAACCATACACCATCGGATGGCTTCGCCAAGGGAGTGATCTCCGCGTCAACCAACAATGTTGCTTGGCCTATGATATCAATCCATTCAAAGATGAGGTATTCTATGATGTCACCACCCTTTAAGTTTGTGATGTTATTTTGTGCCAACCTTATTTATTGAAACATCATGTTGTATATGAGTCTAGGCCTCGTAGTGTTATTATTAATTTTCATAGGAAATTATACAGGATACCAAAGGTAGTCCCATCTACTTCTATTTCCTTGATCTCTAACAAGAAATGCAGAAAGGCCATCTTTCAGACTGATAAATTTGTCTTCTTTGTGATTCGTGCTCAGAGTGAGTGGAAGGTTGCAACCACATCCATGGCCTCCACAAATGGTCTCTCCACATAGCAGAAGAAAGTGGATAAGGTCGTGTAATAATACAAATACATCTTCTCCTCACCCATCGGGGTACCTCTACACTATCAAGTCAAGCACTCAATCGATATGACCCTTGACACACTGCTACCTAATGGGTTAGTCTATCATCACTCTCTGTTAGAAAATGAGGAAATCAAGTGCTAGATCCAAGAGTTGCTAAAAAATGGGCACATCCACCCAAGCTCATCACCTTGTGGAAGCCCGATAATGCTTGTGCAGAATAATACGGGTCATGGTGATTCTGTATTGATTACTAGGCCCTAAATAAAATCACAGTCAAGAACCGATACCCAATTCCCCGAATTGACGGTCTCCTTGACCAACTCAAGGGGGACAAGTACTTTAGTAATATTGATATGAAGTTCGGCTACCACTTGGTCCCAATAGAGCAGATCGATGTATGAAATATTTCCCTCAAGTCATCCAAAGAAGGTATTTTTGAATGGTTGGTCATGCCCTTTGGCTTGAAAAATTCCCCAACAACTTTCATGAGGATGATGGATAATATATTACAAACTTTCACCAATTATTTTGTGGTAGTGTATTTGGATGACATCCTCATATTCAACAAGAATTGGGAGGAACACTTGCAACTCATTCAATAGGTTTTTCACACTATGTGGCAACACAAGCTATATGAAAATTTGGAAAAATGCTCCTTCGGCAAGAACAAGGTCCAGTACCTAGGCTACATTTTTGATGATCATGCGATGCATGTCGATCCAGCCAAAATCTAGGTCATCCATGACTAGCCATCCCTGACCACACTCACTGAGCTCCAGATCTTCTTAGGCCTTGCCAATTTCTATTGCAGGTTCATGTTGGGATTCTCCCACATTGCATGGGCCCTTAGCCAAGTGACTAGGGGAAATGGAAAGGAAAAAATAACATGGGGCCAGTTGCAACAAAAAGAGTTCGATGATTTGAAGTAGCTCTTGTGCTCAACCTCGGTTCTCTCATTACTCGACATGCAAGAACCATTTGATATTGAGATAGATGCTTCAGACTATGTTGTGGGCACAGTTCTCAATCAACATAGTGAGACATTATCAAATACTATCTGTAAGTACCCCACTTACGACAAAGAAATGTACTCCATTATACAATCCTTCCATTAGTGGAGGAATTACATTATCATGAAGGAGATAGTCATCCAAACTGATTATAAGCCTCTACAATTCATGCAGACACAAGACAAATTGCAGAATGACCACAATCAGAAGTGGTCCACATAATTGCAGCAGTTCCACCTCAACATCAAGTATAGGACATGGAGCACCAACCACACCACTGACTACCTCAGTGGACCACTAGTTGTCACACTAACCACGATGCTACATTATTGCAGACATGAGACCTTTGGATGGCCCCAACTCTATGAGTCATTTCCTAACTTTGCCACTACTTACTAAATGCTAGGCACAAACACAACTGTCACTGATTTTCATCTGTAGGACAGGTTGTTGTGCCATCTGGGCCATCTCTATGTTCCATCAAGTGAGCGAGCAAAGTTGATTTGGGAAGCTCACTATAGTTGGGTGGCAAGACACTTTGGCATAGAGAAGACATTGGTAGTGTTGCAACAACATTTCTATTGGATGAAACTTTGACATGATGTCAGCAAGTATATCAGGTTCTGCATGGCCTGCGTCATTGCCAAACCATACATTAAGAAACAAGTCATGTACACCCCTCTTCCTACTTCTGATAGGACCTGGGAACCCATCTCGATGGACTATATATCGGGCCTTCCTTCAACAAAGCAGGGAAATTACTATGTTTTCATGGTTGTTGATCAATTTTCCAAGATGGCGATTATGGTTTCCTACAAGAAGCATTACAATAGAGGCCACTGCCAAGCTCTTCTTCAAATGAGTGTGGGTACATTTTGGGATACCACAAACCATCATCTCCTATCAGGACAACGAGTTCCTTAGCACATTTTGGTTGAGCCTCTGGTCATGGTTGCACACCAGGCTCACCAAATCCATGACCTTCCACCCCCAAACAGATGGCCAAACCAAGGTCGTCAATAGGATGATCGTGTATATTTTGTGCATGTACAATTCCAAGCATTCACACACATGGGATGCGAGTATTCCCTATGTTTAACATAGTTACAACATAGCCATACATAGTCAACCGACCGCAACCCCTTTTAGTTGGGGTTGGGATTTCAACCATTGGGTCCCATGGATTTTGCACTACCCCTTGTGTCACACGAGAAGAATCATCCCATGTGCAAATCTAGGTTGACAAAGCCACCGGGTTCATTGAAATAATCCAACACATCTGCCAACAGTTTCATGATATTTTGTAGAAGTCCAATTCCAAGTACAATCAATGCCATGATCAACATTGGGTACCACACAAGTTTCAGATGGGAGATAATGTTTGGTTTCACTTGTAGAGAGAATGCTTTACAGGAACCCATCATAAGCTTCTTCCACTCCGATATGGATCTTATACCATCACCAAGGTTGTGGGTGACAATGATTTTGAGCTCAACATTCCCCAAGATTTCCTTGGCTTGTGCCTAATGTTTAATGTGGACCTCCTTCGACCATACTTTCCACCATTATTGGACACCTCATAGGTAGCAGAAGAATTGAAACCAAGATAGCTTAACCCTGACTGCATGGAATAGGAATCCACTAATCATATCATGGAAACATAGTTCAAGGGAAATCACCAACACGAGTTTCATCTTTATCGTGTTTTTAAAGCAGGGAAGCTCTTGCACAAAGGCAAGTGGCTCACTCAGGGCCAAATTCAACCTAAATTTCCTCTTTTGATGGGGGGACTCAATGAAATGGAGACCATTGTTCCTAAAAGGGGATGATTGATCCAGGTGGATATTGGTGGCCACTCACCTATTCCAACTAGCTCACATACATATTTCATCTTGGCAGTTTTAGTTTTCATCTTGGCTATTTTTTCTATCTTTTTGGGTCCTAAACTTTCGAGGTCGTTTTGAGGCCCTAAACAACGTTTTTTGGGCCCTCCATGGTCACACTATAATTAAAGTTAAAGTGTGATGGAATAATGTGTATTCCTTGAATATACCTTTCCAACTAGCTATCGTGTGACTAAAACAAATATCGTATGAAAAGGTCACGACCTCGAGAATTTGATGTACCAACTTACCCCAACGAGGCCCACAACTCTTTGGTGCTTCATATCCTAGGGTTAGGTTTTTGTATGTCTAGGGTTTTGGCATTCATGTTTGATGTAAAAAGGCCTTTGGAGCCTCATTTTACTCATCTTCTTGCGAGTGAGCATAGCTGCCACATCTATTCTCAGAGATAAGCTGCCACCACTCTAGCAAGCTTGTTTTAGTCTGCATTTTACAGTTTCAACATATTTCTTACTTAATATAATTCAAGTTTTATTGTATCTATGTTATTATTCATTGTTTCTCTGTGTTAATATTATATATATGTGTTTTCATTTCCTTTCTCTCATAAATATGAATCACTATCAGACTATTAAACATTAGTTTGATAAAAAGTCTACTAGCAAGAAGGAATTTCAAGTTGGTGACCTGGTCCTCAAGTGGGACAAGTCACATGAAGACAAATGAAAACATTCAAAGTTTCAACAATTGTGGCTAGGTCCTTTTGTGATCAAAGAGAAAATTGGCCTAGGTAATTATCACTTGCAAAATCTCAAAGGGGATATATACCTCCTCCCCATCAATGGACAAATCCTGAAACATTACATCAACCATCCCTTGAAGCAACTTCCCCTTTTACACAAATAAATGCTTTTCTTTTCATTTTGATTTTCTGCTCAATGCTACTTTACCTTTTGTGTCTTTCTTTCTTTGTTTTATGCTTTGTGATTTTTTTTTCCCTTTTGATTTCAGGTTGTTTTTATTTTCTCTGTTGAAAATTATCACCCTAGACTCATAAGTAGTTTGATGTCTTGAATATGAATAATTTTGAAGTGTGACACTTTGGTACCAAAAGAATTTAAACATGTAGTTAGGATTATAGACACAACTTCATTCTTATATGTGTATAATTGGTGTGTATTACTTCAATTCAAACCTAGTAGTGGAACATAGTTCATAAGCATACTAGAATTGTACTCTTAAAATGTAGCAACAAAAGGAGCCAAGTGTCATCTCTAAGGACAAATTTTGTGTTTGTCTAGAATTTAAAGGGAACTATTTTAGAAAGGAATTTTTAAAACTTAGGACTTATTACTCAGGGATTTCACTTATCTATAATCAAGTTGGCATATATTACTTTAACATGTGTCATCTCACATGCCTTTAAAATAAAATTGGAATCCCCCCACCCACCTCTCTTTGAATATAAGAGAATCAAATTATAAAAGGTAAATTCTTGGGGAAAGGCATTCCAGATCATGTGGCACATGTAAGTATCTTTGTAATGGCTACAGATACTCGTTGGAACTAGAGCAGGGCTTATGACCCTGGGGTGACTTCGTCAGGGCTATGGATGCTTGCTGGCAGTGGTGCAACACTAGACACATTCACAATCAACTTGTATTCTCAACATTTCTGACGTATCATTTCCTTGTTGTAATTCTCATGCCTTCCTGAAGCTAATCAAGTTGATAATGTTGCATTATAGTAATTCATATATTTTGGGAATGGTCCTAACCTCTCCCTTGCATCATACAAATTTGTCTCATCAAAATTTGCATTTAAAAAAAACGTCATGGGACCTACTCTTTCTCTCTTGGGTCATACACCACCTGTGCCTCCATTCTTAGAAGTTTTATGTTTAGTTACCTCTCTATAGATATTCAAGGATTCACCCAGTGTGTGGCCATTTATTGTGCCAGACATCAACACATTCCCTTTTTCTTGGATCCTTAGTTGGAAAGCCATTTCTTTTCCAAGAAAATGGGACCCCTCCTTTTCTCTATGAGAACTTCTTGACTTGAAGAGTCACCTCAACTTTTGGTCTTTGATTTCTTTCATTCCTCTAATTGGGTTGCTTAATGTTTCAAGCTTGATTTGGTTCAATTCTTTGTTTTACACTTCGAAAAATATTTGAGAATTATTATGTGGGTTGTCGGATAAATTCCTTTTAACTCCTCTGGTACACACCAGAAGAGTTCCTTTAAAACCCTCCAATACATCGGAGAGTATTCTCTGAATTCTTCCTATATGCTCATTTTATAAACCAATAGAGTTAATACTAACTCCTCTGATTCACCCGGAGGATTTATTACAAACTCCACCAGTCAAAATAGAGGAGTTTCCCAAAAATACTCTGATGTATTGAGTTTTTATCAATGAACTTTGTTTAAATTCCTCCAAAATAGAGTTAAGAAAACTTTCAGACTTCCAGTTATGTGCTTCAATGCATATCTGAGGCCTTCCCAAAAACCTCTCCAATGCACTTGATCAAATAAATGTCGAGTTAACATTAACACCTCTGGTGTATACCAAAGTACTTTCCACGAGTGTCTCCAGTATGACCAGAGCACTTCTCAACTCCACCTTCGGTAAAGCATACTTTTAGCATTTGTAGGGTTCCTCCCAAACCCTTCGGTGACTTCGAATTGCATGCCCAAATTTATATAAGGGTGCTTCCCCCTCCACCATTTTACCATTATTCGTTCTATTACTGAGAATGGAAAAGAGTGTCGAGTGATTATATCGATGAAATAACATACTTATGAGAGTATTCATTATCCAGTTCACTTGGCTATCCACGTGTCGCTTCTGCCACATAAGCCCTAGCTGGCACACTCTTCATACTTTTATATTCTACAAATATTAGGGTTAGTGATTGCATATAGGGGTAAATTCCATCATGGATCTATCTATCAACCCTTCAAACCTCATCCCCCATTAACTATACTCTTAATTTATTCTTTTGTGTCGCCATATTTTCAAACCTCAGTTGTGTAGGAACCCTAACCACTACCTGAATTATCTTTTTCTCTGCCCTTAGTTTCTTTGACCATGGAGTGTATCTACCCTTGGATTTTTTTCTCTTTGTGGATCTACATATAATAAATCTTTTCACCTTGTCCCCTGGACTATTCATCATCATATTCACCACAGGTAGAAGCGTCGATACTTCTATCTCTGAGACCCAACCCTAGATGCGTGAGAAGAAAATCCCTAATTTTACATTCGAATGAGGAATGGGTTTAGTTAGTATCTACAGTAATGAGCCTTTGACCCTACGTATTATAACATCACTCTTGACCCCGTAGCCAAATTGATCCCTATCTCTTGTAACTTGACCAGTTCCCGTACCTATACTTAGCCAAAATTCAAAATTTACGCAATTGACAAGGTTTCTATCACATGCTTTGGTACTTACCTGACAAATTTAATATGATTGTCTCTGGTAGTATACCATAAGACTTAACATGAAATTTTTTAGTATAACTGACAACCTTGCCATAAACTCTCTTGGTGTATGTAGGATAGGTTTACATGAACTCCTCCGAACTTGACAATGGAGTTTCCATATTTCATTTCAGCCCATTCCAAAGTAGTTCACATTAACTTCTTTGGTATGAATCCTCACTCTTCAACACATTTAATGATATGACCTCTGGTGGTGTACTAGAAGAGTTGACAAGAACCATTTTGACATAACCAGAGGACTTGTTATGAATTCCTTCGACCTTATCGGTGGAGTTCCTACAAATTTATACGGTACAAACCGATGATATTTTCATTAACTTCTCCAATATGAAGTTTTACTCATCGACAACCTTTATAATAACTTCTCCGATCTAAACCGATGAAGTTACCATCAACCCCTCCGATTCACCTGATTTCTCACCAAAAGAAATCCAAGCTCCCTCAAACCTTCATAATGTCTCCAATCATCCTATCATCCTCAGATGATGATCTCCCTCCTAGAATTAACACAAGTGATTCTTTAGGTATCTGGCACAACTTCACATGAAAATATTTGTCTTTATTGTTCATTCAAATGCTCATTTATCATATTCTTATGAAAACTAATGTTCCAAGTTTTCCCCCATCCTTATTAATGATTTTATTCACTAATTATGGTTGTATGTTTCAGATTCATAAATGTAAGAAGATAAAAATCAAGGCACCTTCCACAGAGGCTTCTAGTAGTGAAAGCAAGCAGGAATAAGAGCTTGATTCCCCATGAGAGGTGTATGATGGCACAAAAATACTCCTAGAGAAAGGAGGAGACTCACTCAAGTGGGGTGAATTATTTCATATGTTCAAAAGATAAAAATTTCCAATTAAAGCTGACGACCAAGATGAACTAAAAATCTTCAATAATATTGGAAGATCAGGGATACATAGGGTGGAAACTCATGTAGCAATGCTCCCTTGCACAAATGCAATTGTGTGGATTCTCAAGCATTTTGACTTGGAAAATAGATACATAATCAATGCTAGGGGGGAACCCATAGTGTCATTCGAGGTAGTTGATCTAGAAAAATACTACCACTTAGAAAAGGGAACCTGAAATTTGGATGAGGAAATCCTCAATGGTTTCAAGCTCAAAGAAAAAGATATGTTCAAGATTTGGTACAAGCTAGAAAAATCTTTCAAGAACAGGCCATCTGGAAAGTATCTAACCACCGCACTAAGAACACCCTATCAATATATGGTGGTGATGTTGTGAAGACTATATGAGGAGATATATGCTTCTACATTTACTTTGTCCTTAATTACCTTGATCCACTACTATATAGATGAAGGGTCAACATTCAACCATGTTGAAATCCTATCGACCAATTTGGCAGAATATATCACAAATGTTAAGGATACCGAGCCTAGGACATTTCCAATTTTTCACATCTCGTCATATCTATGGGATATCATGTGCATCACACATCAATATCCTAAGATGGGTTGGGCATGGAAACCGATAGACCCATCCATACACATTTATTGCAAGGTGCTCTGGGAGAACAAGTACATGATGAAACACCACAAGATATGCGACCACTTCATAGTGCCTTTGTATGAATTCATTTTCTACACGCCATCCCCATGCACGACAGATAAAGTGTTAGCAATAATCATAAATATTGGTGATTGGTACCTAATGGAACATGGGAATTATATTAGGATATACAAAGCTACCAAATATCCCCATATACTCCCTAGGTTTGTCCTCGAAAAATTGGTACTTCAATGGGTTCCATATCAGATGGTAATTCATGGAGTTAGGGAAACACTATATCAAGACAAGAAATATATCTGGCCCCCAATCCCACTTTGGATCGGTTCATACTCATTCTAAAATACCAAGTAGGCCCAGGATGGAGTGGATACGTTACTTCTGTATTGCTTCAGAGAAGAAATATTCAGAAGGCATGATCCCAAGAAACTTTTCAAATATTAGTCAGAATGCATGATCCCAAGAAGGTAGTTACAAAGGTGGTGAAAACAAAGAAAAGAATGGTGAATGACGTTGTAGCCAAGGTAGCTAAGGAGGAGAAGTGGAAAAGATATGAAGAGGCTCTAAACAATGATGCCTCACCAATGGAGACTGACCTTCTAGAGTCATCAACAAAAGTCCGTAGTAGTCACCCTCAATTCAATGGGATGGAATTGGGACTTCACACCCCATACAAATCTAGCAATGTGTCAAACTTGAAAAAATTTGAGTATGGAAAAACCACTAGCCGCATAATGCAACAACAAGTCAGAACGGTCTCAGTCATCCATTGTTACGAAAACTCTAGTAACTGAAAATGTTAGTGATAATTCACTTTCTATGGCCTCCACTGGCACTGCCTTCACCATGGTGACATAACATAACCTTAAGAACTTGTACCACCATAATCAAGAGAAGGACACTAGAATCAAGGAGTTAGAGGAAAAACTATGATAGGTGAGGATAGATGAGGGAAGCATAAAAGTGTTCAAGGAATGTGCAGAAAAAATTAGAAAAGAGCTAGAAGAATCCATTACAGATATGTACTCCCACCTACATATGTTCCAGCAGTCGACGACTAGCATAATGGAACATCAAAACCACATACAAGCCAAGAAAACCTAGTTGGTTACCATCAGAGAGAGCTTATATAATGTGGATAGGTGGATTTCCGAGAATCCTGACACTCCAAACGAGCTTCCTCACCCCTCAGAGATAGAAATAAATATAGATTACGCATCTCTCGATCGATTTTAGCAGGCAGAAAAAAGAGGAGAAAAGGACACAACTAGCTCACTCGCTATTTGTACACAACTTCATAAAGCGACGCAAGATTTGAAACAAAAGTTTGTCCTTCATCCTATAAAAGAGATTAGACAAACCGACATTATGGAATAGATTCTCGAGAAGATCCAATGCAAATTCTTGTTTGTTGTAAACTATTTTTGACAGATTGTCTAGTGTTTACCTGGGTTGTAAGAATATATTTTGATTACAAACTTTTCTTACAAAATTGATATCATTATTGTAGCTTTGTTATTCTTTCTCATTTTTATGTCATGAGCATATGAGTTGCTAATTTATGCGATAATATGATTTAGACTATTCTTATTATATGTTCTTATGTGTGTGTTGTCGAACTTTTCTTCTTCATAATAACTATTTGAGTGAAATTATTTGCAGAGTTATTTTCATTTCAGTGACTTATTTGGTTACGATAGTTGGCTCCTAGCTAGGAAATGATAGAATAGATTTTTTTGTTGCAACTAGATAATCTTCATCACAATCGCAAACCACCCAACCTTTCCCCTCATAACCTTTCTCGTTTTTCTACTTACTTTAATAGGGGGGGGATCAATGGGAAGGAAGAAGGGTCCAAAAACTTAATTTTAGTCATTCATTTTTGAAAAAATGGTTCCAGATAACCTAATTCTTCAAACAAAACAAAACAAGTAAATTATAACCACTTTGCATTTAGATGATATCAAGTTTATAGTTTAATTTTTCCATGATAATTTGAAACAAAATTTAACTAAATTTTTTTAATCTTATAATTTTTTTTATCAATCTATCAAGGTAATTATAAGTTCAATATTTTGTAGTTTAATTTTAACTTGAAATTAAATTAAATTATATTATGTACTTTAATTTTAACTTAATAACTAAGTTAAATATTTTGTAATTTAATTTACAATGGTGGAAACATATCATTAATAAATCAAAATATGGTCAAACTCTCTCATATGTTTCCATTATCATACATCATCTTAAAAAAAGCATTATCATACATAATCTTTAAAAAAATATAAAACAATCAAAATGCATTACACAATGACCACTACTAGGTGGAAACATATCATCCATTAAAAAAAGCGTAATGCAATACCAACATTGTAGGATAGTGTGTTGTGATGGTTTGTTTGATTTTGATCTATACCATAAATTGCCTTGAAATATGATTTTTTGAGAGCAGTGAATGCAGTTTGCAATTGTGAGTGTGTCATTCAATTTTTTCCTAAGTGTGAACCTTGGAAACCATTAGAACCGCAATGCTATTATAGTTGTGATGGCCCATTCAACTTTGAATGGACAATTGTAATGAATAATATTTAGTTTCTCCATGTACAGAGAATCATGTGTATTTTTAATAAAACTATGATATCAAAGTCATTTAATAGCCCAAGACATGATACTTATGACAGTGTGAATAAGACAAGAAATAGAGATCACCAACATAAAACATAGCTTAATATAGAGAATTCAATGTCACTGACTATTCCTTGTCATTGGGGGATTTCATGTTATTATGTCCATTATGGTTAATAGAAGATGTTGGAACTTACATTTCAAATAACCTACCATTGTTCTCTATGTCTAGGACTTCACACCCCACATAATTTGTTGGTCATCTTTTTTACCAATAACTGTTGTGGATTCTTCAATATTGAGAGTAGAGTTATAATGTGAAAAATTCGTCCAATTCCTTCTAAACTAAATAAAGTGGAGCATACACATCATCTTTAACACTAAACTTGACTTGGATGTACTAGACTAATGTGTAAGGAGACAAATCTAAACTATTTAGGTAGGTTCAACATCTGAGTTTTATGGCACCCTTCTACAACCTGTAGAATCAAACATTATTGTAATTGGACATCTCGAAGAATTTACCAACCGACTCTAGGTAGAATTTTGGTGGTGTTTGTGAATACAGATGTGTTTGATCTCAACCCATAAAATTAGTGCCTCCTCAGTCATCGAAATTATTTTCGGACCCTCTTTGACGATATTTTCTCACCCCCTTTCCATGGAGTGAAATGAAGAAATGATTCCCACAATTCCTTAAAAAAATGCCCATGGCTATGGAAGCTATATTCAACTCTATCTCAGGCCTGGTCATATTGGAGCAACAAACCTTGATATAGAAGGCACATGGGAAAATGATGGAAATCCAGGTGTTGATGAGAGAGCTTGTGACCAGCATGATGTAACTGATTTTTGTTGAAATCCTTCAACACCTAGGTATCTTGTTATCTAGTGATTTCCTTACTGCAACCAAGTTAGCAACTCAAAAAAAAAATAAACACATTGAATATTCAACCCAAATACAGATAAAGGAAGAAAAATTGGAAACCAAATCATGCACAAGTAAACACCAATAATTTTTGGTAGATACCCTTAAAAAAAACTGGAGGGAAAACCAATACTAAGATAATTTTATTATGATAAAATTAGGGCTCATGTAACAAGGATAATGTCCCACTAAGAGAAATACAACTACAGTTAAACCTGGAAAAGTATGTTTTGTTGTATGACCTAGATCTCACTCGTGTTTCTAGGTGTACACACCTTTCCTTAAGAAAACTCACATATATGCACCTGTCTCCACTGAAAACCATGTAGACAATCTCAAGGACTATACGACAAACTTCCTACGATGTGACCCTTTCTCGCGGATTTGCTCTACTGAAGCCCACTTGTGATTGTATTTGTTCTATCTTATCCTTGACTTGATCTCTAGATGGAAGTCCTTATCCACCTATCTGAGATCTCCTTGAATCACAATCCTTCGTGATCCAATCCTCTCAGTGTCAACCATTTTCTCCTTCACCCTATCCTTTCTTTTATAATATTGAGTTATAACCTAAGCCTAATCTCCAAAGTGATTGATGGTTAAGATTACTTCTCACCTCACTTGAGATCAATGGATAAGATTAAATGTTAATTACTTTTAGCATTTCCTTAATAACTCAACTAATTAATACAAGAACTTTACTTTGATAGTTCGTTTAATTAAAGTAAAGTCTCAAGATAGAAGGATTTGGATGAATTCCACATGTCTAGACACTTAGATCTATGCAAAAATGCATGTTGGATGCTACCAAACATCAATACTCCCTCTTAGAAAGGAAGCTATTCTGCATCACTCCAAGTTTGTCTCTGAAGAACACAAACTTCCATTTAACCGAGGTTTTCGTTAGAATATTTGCAACTTGCTCATCTGTGGAAATATACCGAAGCTTCACTTCTCCCTTTTGGATCCTATCTCGAATGAAGTGGTATCTGATCTCAATATGCTTGGACCTATCATGGAATACTAGATTCTCCGAGAGTTTGATACAACTTTGATTATCGTTGTATATCATCGTAGGCTCCAAATCCTAATCAAATAAACATGTAAGAAATTTGCAAATCCAAATAGCTTCACAGCTAGCCATACTCATTTCCATATACTCTGCCTCTGTTGAACTGAGTGCTACATAAGTTTGCTTTCTGTTGAACCAAGTAATCACTACTGATCCAAAGTTGAAGAAACACCATGAGGTTCTCTTTTCGTCTACTGCATTCCCTGCCCAATCTGAGTTTGTATATCCCTGCAACTCCACTCCATCTCCTCCAAGATACCTCAATCCATACTCCATTTTACCTCTTATGTACCTAAGCACATGGTTCGTTTCTATCCAATGCACCTACCTCGACTTCACCCTGAACTGACTCAAGGTGTTCACAATAAAACATATATTTGGCTTGGTGTTGACCAAATACATCAAGGAGCCTATCAACTTCTTGTATATCCTAGGATCCACCAACTCTGAATTTGAAGTGATAATATTATTTAGATTGGTTTACATAGGTGTATCCATCAGTATACAATCCTCCATCCTGAATCTCTTCAAGATCTCAACTGCACACTTCCCTTGACCAAGGAATATCTCTCCTGATGCCTGGCATTCCTCTAACCCCAAGAAATATTGCATCAAAACAATGTCCTTCATCTTGAACTTAGTAGCTAAAGTTGCTTTGCACCCTGCAATAATATCCTCTATACCTATGAGAATTAAATCATCTATGTACATAACCAAGATGAGTGGATCTTCCCCAACAAGTATGAAGTACAAGTTAGGATTCGCCTCACTCTTGGTAAATCTAATACTCTACAAGTATCCTCCAATATTGGAATACCATGCCCTAGGTTCCTATTTGAGTCTGTATAAGGATTTCTTAATCCTACACACAAGAGACTCCCTCCCATGTACCTCAAATCCCCGATGTTTCTCTATATATACTTCCTCCTCAATGATCCCATTGGAGAAAGTTGTTTTCACATCCATATCATGTATCATCCACCTCATAAATGAAGCAATATAAATAACATCTCGAATATAAGCATACCTGGTGACTGGAGAAAATGTCTCCTTGTAGTCCACTCCCTCTTTCTCAGAGAACCCTCTCACCATAAACCTCGGCTTGAAATTCTTGCTGTTAGCATTTGCAACATGCTTGATCTTGTAGAGCGACCTAGAAATCACAATTGACTTCCCCTCCAGTCTTGGAACTATGTCCCAAACATCACTACTCATAATAGAGGTGTACTCCTCTACCATGGAATCCTTACATACCTGATGATATGTTTCTTCCTCAAAACTGGAAGACTCAACATCAATGATGCTACTCATAAGTGACATATAGTTCGAAAAATTCCTTGGAGGCCTGCGCCCTCTAACCACACTCCTAGGAGCCTCACTAGCATCCCTCTATGTCTGCAATAGCCACCATTGTCACTTGACAGGACTGGAAGGGGATAACTCCTCCTCCTCCACCTGATGATCTGCTTCTTCCTCAAAACTGGAAGGGTCAACATCAATGATGCTACTCATAAGCACCATATATTTCATAAACTTCCTCAGAGGCCTACACTCTCTAACCACACTGCTTTTGAAAACACTCCTAGGAGCCTCACCAACATCCCTTGATCTATGCAATATTCACCTAGGTCTCATGACAGGACTAGAAGGGACTAACTCCTCCTCCCCACCTGAAGTTTGGACTACTAATTGTTTCTCATCCTTCGGAGCCTGCTTCTCCTCGTCCCCGATCACTGTTGATGACCCCCGAGAACTCCTAGATGTCAATTTGTCCTCGAACTTAACATCTCCTCTCACAATTGTCTTTATATACACTGGTATGAAGATATTATAGTCCGTTGAGGTCTCGTTGCACCCCACAACTATATGCTTATGTCTTGAAGGATATAACTTTGTCCTCTTCTCCACAGGCACATGGATGTAGACTGGACAACCAAAGATCCTCAAATGTCCTATCTCTGGCTTCACTCCTAAGAATTCCTCCTCCATATTCTTGTCCCAAAATATCTTGTGAGGACTATCCTTATACACATATACCATCGTGTTACATTCCTCTGCCAAAATAAACATAGGAAACTCTTGGTAATGTATCATATCCTTGGAAGAACTGATGATGGACTGATTATTTCTCTCCACAACCCCATTTTGTTGAGGGTTGTATGATATTTTCAGCTCCCTCTTGATCCTTGCCTCCTTACATAAATCCTTGAATTCATTAGAGGTGTACTCTCCCCCATTATCCGACCTCGATACCTTGACCTTATTTCCTTTTTGGTTCTCCACTTGAGCCTTGAAATCTCTAAACCAATTGAAGACCTCATCCTTGGTCTTCATAAAGAAGATCGAGGTTTACCTAGAATAGTCAATAATAAATAGCACACAGTATGATGATCCTTGCATTTATGCTACTGACATCAAACCACTCACATATAAATGGATAAGATCCAATATCCCCTTAGACCTACTACTGGTGCTTGTAAAAGTGGTCTTGGAATTATTTCCAAGTGCACACCCTCTGCACACTTCCTGTTGTTCAATACTAAACAATCCCCCTCATAATTAGAAATTACCTATAGTGTAGGTGTCCCAACCTCCTTTTCCATAACTCACACAGGTTGTCTTTGTCATGTACCAAATCCTGAACATGCTTTCCTTGCAACCTGTATAAAGTGCCATCTCTAACCCCAATGACCATTGTTGTGTTCGAACTAGATTTCTTTGGATGTATGAGTACTTTCCCTCTCTAAAAAGTAATGAAAAAACCCTTATCCTCCATAGCTGAGACTCATAACAAATTCTTCTTCAAACCTGGTATGTAAGCACATCCTGGGCATCCAACGAACCTCCTGACTCAAGATGGAATGTAATTGTTCCTTGTCCCTTCATTGCATACTTGGAATCATCACTAATCTCCACATGAACATATGAGTCCCTCTCTATCAAAATGCTAAATATCTCTCCTGCTTCTGTCATATGATGAGATTCACCATTGGCCAAGAACCAAGCACTCCTCATAACTGTGTTGGTAGAACGATAAGAAACCAATGAGAAATCCTTCTCAAACTTAGTTGAAAACTCATCTAACTGCATCTCTATTGATGTTGTTGTCTACTTATTTCCCTTACCCTTGTTCTTATCTAGACAATGAGATGCAAAATTTTCATTCTTATGACATGAGAAGAACTTGATTTTACTCAAGTATATCTTCTTCCCTAGATGCAATGATCCTCCATCACTGTTACCCTTCTTTCTATAACTCTTTCCTTTTCCCGTCCTCGTATTACTAACAAGAGCTAAGTTCTCATCATTACTTCCCTACTTGCTTCTCTTGGAATCCTCCTGAGTCTCTTCCTAGATGCAATATTCCTAAATCTTTTGCCAATCTAGGAGTTTCTCACAAGCGCACACTCTCTTGAAAAATGGTTCCCATGAATTGGGAATACCATTCAATGCCACATTCACAAGATCTACGTCCTCCATTTTCTCCCCTATGCCTAGAAGTTGATCATGTACCTATGTGATCCTCATGAAATAGATGGTAACATTGTCATATCTAAACATCTGCACAGATATGAGTCTATTTCTTAAGACCATCTTCCTATTCATGTTAGTGCTTTGGAATAAACCTACCAAGGAATCAAACATCTCTTTGATCTTCTTCTTCTTAGATGGGTGAGGGATTAGATGATCCTTCAATGAATCCATGATTTCCCTCTCTACTTTGATCTCCTTCTTCTCGTGAGCTACCAAAGTTGTAGGATCTGTCCGTGGAACAATTGCTTTGTCTAGTAACTCCCAAAGTTCATACTCCTTAAAGGCCAAATTCACTCTTTCTTTCCAAGATAGGAAATTGGATACTCCATCCTATGTATGTTCAACTCTCAAAAGTGTTAATGCCATCCCTTAGACCTGATATTCTTCCCTGGAAATAACATGTTGCTGAAACTACCCCTATACTAACTTGTACAAACATGTATGTGCTTGTCTCCACTGGAACCTGCATATGTACGTTATTTTCCTTACTAGAACATGTGTATGTATGTAATTGTTCTTACTGCAACCCACGTATACTTGACTATCTCCAAATAAAATTGCGTATGTACGTGCCTATTCCAACTGAACCTATGCACAACTCCATAAAACTCTGAAACCCTAGTTTTTCCTCGGTGCTTTTGCTTCCTTGAAATATGTCCTTTGATTTTTTCCTGTTGGTTATGTATCTGATAAGATATCTTATAGATTTGATAGATATGCTATCAACTACTATGGATCTAATATCTAGCTTCCTCTCAGAGCATGTGCTTTGATACCATGTTGAAATCCTCACTTTGACACCTAGGTATCTTGTTATCTAATGATTTCCTTACTACAACCAAGTTAGCAAGTCACAAAACAAAAATACATTGTTGGAATATTCAACCCAAATAAATATAGAGGAAGCAAAAATGGAAACCACATCATGCACACACAAACACCAATATTTTTAGGTAGATACCCCTAGAAAAAATCCCCGAGGGAAAACTAGTACTGAGATGATTTTATTATGATAAAATCAGATCTCTCGTAACAAGGATAATGGCCCACCAAGAGAAATACAACTAGAAACAAACCTAACAAATTCTTCTTTGTTGTATCAACCATATTTGGCATGCGTTTCAAGGTGTATGCACCTTTCCTTAAGAAAACCAGTGTATACATGCTTGTCTCCATTGAAACCCACATACATGATCTTCAGGACTGTACAAAAAAATCTATATGACATGACCCTTTCCTGGCTTCGCTCTGTTGAAACCCACTTGCGTTTGCCTCTGTTCTCTCTTTTCCTTGAACCGATCTCTAGATGGAAGTCCTTCTCCACCTATCCAAGATCTCCTTGAATCACAGTCCTTCGTGATCCAATCTATACATGTTAACCGTTTTATCCTTCACCCTTTCCTTTCTTTTATAACATTGAGTTATAATCTAACCCTAATATCCAAAGTGATTGACGGTTGAGATTACTTCTCACCTCACTTGAGATCAATGACTAAGATTAAATGATAATTACTTTTAGCATTTCCTTAAATAACTCAACTAATTGATAAAACACTTTACTTTAATAATTCCTTTAATTAAAGTAAATTCTCAAATAGAAGGGTTGGGATGACTTCCACACGTATAGACACTTATAACTATGCAATAATACATGTAAGATGCTACCAAACACCAACAATTTTGACCTAGTCAAGCTTAGGGCCCTAAGTCTTTATTATTTTTTAGGTGAGGAAAGGCATCCTCACTATGGATTGAGGCTTTGGGAGGTCTCTATCCACTACTTGCAAAATTTTGAACAATTAATGAATATTGTATCAGTTAGACCTATAAGGAGTTGTTTTTTATCACTGAATATAATTTCTTACATTTGAATTCTAGTGATCCAGGTGGATATCGATGGCCACCCACCAATTCCAAATTCCAACTGGCTTATTTTGGAATTTTCACATCAGTACATCTTTCTGTACTTCCAGGTCCATTTTGGGGATATAAAAAGTGTTTTCTTGGCTTTCCATAGTCAAACTGTAGATATAATCACAATTTGACAACACAATGCATAGTTCTCGAAAAGACCTTTCCAACGGGCTATCACACGCCTAAAACATAGATCGTATGCAAAAGTTACCACCCTGGGAAGTTAAGGTACTAACTTACCCCAACGGGGCCTACATAACTTTTGGTGCTTCATCTCCTAGGGTTAGGTTTTTGGATGTCTAGGGTTTTGGCATTCATGTTTATCATAAAAATGCCTTCAGAGCCTCATTGTAATCATCTTCTTGCGAATGAGCATAGCCGTCACATCTCTTTTCAAAGATAAAGCTGCCACCATTCTAGTGAGTCTTGCACTTTGTATTTTTACAGTCTCTATACATTTCTTTCATTAATAGAAATTATGTATTGTTTTATTTCTCTGTTTATAACAACTTTTATGTGTATTTCATTGTAATATCTCTGCCTTCATTTCATTTCGAAAATAATATGGATTAGGGGTATCAAAGCAGGATGCTCTTGATCATTTTTCAGTGCATGTCCCCGACGAAGTCCGAGTATAGAAAGTTGGGTCTTGAGTTTGTCTCTATTGAGGACAATTTCTCTTGCACACCCAAGAAACCCTCTATGGCAGTAGAAAAGAAAAATGACAGAGCAAAAGATTCTATTAACTTGTTGCTTGAGCAAGCTCTTGCGCGATAGAGGGACGAAATGATGGAGAATTTTTCCCACATCCTTCAACACCTGTCGATAGCAATAGGCACATCTTCATCGAGCGACCACTTTGGGAGAGCCTCTCCTTTCAAGGTACAAGTTAATTTTGATATTCCCGTATTTGAAGGTCAGATAGATGCAGATGCCTTAGAAAAATGGTTAAATCTGCTAGAAGATTATTTCTTTGTTCACAATTTTTTCGACGGGGAAAAGATCACCTTCGCACTCCTCAAGGCTCTCCCCCATGTCAAACATTGGTGGGAAACTTACTGGAAGAAAAGTTCCACAAATGAATCTGGAATATATGGGGTTGAGCCCACTTGGATTTTTTTGTGGATGTCGTCAAGGAGCAATACTACCCTATTGATAACTATGAATACTAATACATGAGATGGACCACACTATGGAAAGAGAAGATCCAAACAATGTCGGAGTTCACAAATACTTTCCATACCTTGCACACCAAGTTGGGTATCAAAGAATCTGAGAGGCATCAGGTTCTGAAATACTGTGGGGCTCTGCATAGATACATCCAAACTGAAATGGATTTCCTAAACATCTCATCATTGGTAGTTGTTTATTGATATGTTGTCAAAATTGAGCAGAAATTTAGGCACCAGAATAAATGGGAGTTCGGGTCTGCAAATACGCAACAACAAAAGCATGGTAAATACAAACCTAACCAACAACCTCTAGACAACCAGTCCAAGACATGGGAAAATAAGGGTAAAGGAAAGATGAAGAATGACAGTGTGAAGTGGTGTGAATTCCACAAAATCCCCTGACACAACACCAATGAATGTCTCTCGAAACAGTTATTGGTGGTCGAGGTCAAATATAAGGAGATGAACCCTGATTCAGAATCTGAACCAGAAAATATTGAAAATAGACAGATCATCAACATAGACCCCATTGCTATTGTTGTGACCGCAACAATTCAATCGGAAGAACCAATAGATCTTGAAGAGGGGGAGCACCTATTCCATTCACATATGTGGGTGAAGGGGACCCGGTTGCATTTCATTGTTGACAACGACAAACAGAAGAACACCATCTTAGCTGAGGTAATCAAACAATTGGAGTTGTCAATAACACCACACTCGCAACCATACAACGTCTGGTGGCTTCACCAGGGACAAGATCTCTGTGTTAGCCAACAATGTCTCATGTCTTATGGCATCCAACCCTTCAAGGATGAGGCAATGTGTGATGATGCCCCTCTTGATGTCTGTGATGTTGTTTTGGGCCAACCATATATGTGGAAACGTCATGCTATTTATGCTTGTTGACCCTGTAGTGTCATTATTACTTTGGGGGTCAGCTCTATAGGATACTAGAGATAGTTCTGACTATTGTTCCACCAAAAGAGTGTCTCAAGGTAATATCCCATACTGAAAAATTCATCCTCTTCACACTCTGTTCAAAGGATGCACAAAAGGCCATTACAACCACTGCATCCTCAACTCCTTTTATCTAGTAGAAGTAGATTGCAGATATGGTTTCTTCACCTACGATGGTGCCTACAAAATGCCTCGTCAAGCCACGAGACAACAGGTTGGTGGAACAGATTCAACCCCGCCAGCAACATGTTCGTGATAGCCTTCCATAGACCAAGCAACACAACTTCTCCAACAAGGCACGCAACTCACCAAGATTCAGATTCAGAAAACACTTTCCCCTCTTCCTTGGGCACTCAACGCAATGGATACCATTTTCTCCTAAGGGGGGAGAATGGTTCCAAGTGGATATTGGTGGCCACCCACCTGTTCCAAATTCCAACTAGCTTATTTTGGAAGTTTTCATGTCAGTACATCTTTATGTACTTTGAGGTTCGTTTTGGGGCTCTAAACAGTGTTTTCTTGGCTTGCCACAGTCAAAATGTAGACAGAGTCACAGTTTGACAACATAATGTGTATTTCTCGAAAAGCCCTTTCCAACATACTATAACACGCCTAAAACAAAGATCATATGAAAAAGTTACGACCCCGGGAAGTTAAGGTACTAACTTACCCTAACGGGGCCCACATAACTTTTAGCACTTCATCTCCCAGGGTTAGGTTTTTGGATGTCTAGGGTTTTGGCATTCATGTTTATCATAAAAAGGCATTCAGATCCTCATTGTAATCATCTTCTTGTGAATGAGCGTAGCCATCACATCTATTTTCATAGATAAAACTGTCACCATTCTAGTGAGTCTTGCACTCTATATTTTTACAGTCTCTGTACATTTCTTTCATTCATAGAAATCATGTATTGCTATATTTCCTTGTTTATGGAAACTTTTATGTGTATTTCATTGTAATATATTTTCTTTCATTTCATTCCGAAAATAATCCAGATCAGCTAGATATATTTGGACTAGTAAAATGACAATTTTACAGTTCTTCACACAACGTTTTTATCTAAAAAAATTCCCGCCAGTGGTTAATTTGAATAAAATTTAGTAAATTATTGCTATATGTGTTGTTGCATAGGTACCTTCTGAGGTGCTTTGAGAAATTTTCTAGAAGAGTTTGATCTGTGCACATTATGTTATCAGGTTGGCCTTTCTTGCTTACTTGTACAAATAGTTATAGTGAAAATAGTTTCTAACCAAAACAAGAAGGATTGTACCATAATTGTCAGGGGTGTAAGGTCATCATTTCCACAATTTCTCCTTGCACCACAATGTTGTTATGTTGTTATGCATGCCAAACTGATTTGTAAAACCATCATACACATACATGAGCTCCTCAATTTCAGATTACAGAGTGCAAGATGCAATGCTTTGGACATATTATGGCTAAATCTAGAAAAAAAGTAGTTGTTTATTATGCATGTTGATAAAAATAAGAACAAAGATAAATGAATATAAATATTAAGGAATATTACTGATTTTACTTTACAACAAATTACATGTAGAGAATCACTACAACCAACAATAATGTCGACTTAATTTTTCTATAGTTATGTTTTGATTCCTATGCTTATTATAAGATATTGTCATGTTGATTTTATTTTTGAAATTCTAGTAGAGAGCATAGTGCAATAGCATGCCCAATGCGACGAATAATGGCTAAGCAGAGCACCTTTCTATAGCAATTTCTGAATGATGTCGCTCCATCAGCTGTAGTAGTTTTTGAATGATGTTTCTCTATCCATTGTACTAACATTATGAATAGTGGCTAAGAAGAACACCTTTTTGTAATAGTCTTTGAATGATGTCGCTCCTTCATCTGATGTGTATTGAGATGTGTTGATGGGTGAAATTGACCGTCCGTCAACTGGGAGAGTGGAACCGGTCCGGGGTTGTCTAAATAACCCAAGCCGTTTGGAATGGACCACCCTGACGAGTTTAACGGCTCCGTTGGCCGCTCTAAGGTATTCTAAGAAAACCAAAGAGAGAATTGATCTGAGCTAAGTAATCTAACTAAACTAATAAAACAAACTAAACTAAAATTGAATACAGGAAACTAATAGAAATAGAGGAAACTAGAAACTAATAAAACAAAGAAAAAGAACTAATATACTAAATACTAATTATTCTATATAATTCACTAATTGCTATTGTAATAACTCAAATCAACTATCTAATTATCAACTACAACGTTTCTTATTCACAAATGTACACTATGGACACCCTATAGATTTGATTAAAACCTGCAAAAATCATGTGTATTCTGCCCTAAGACAACGTAGAATCTCTTTTTTGATTTTTTATATTTTATGAAAAAGAAACAAACATTACTGAAATTAAACAATCTAATATAATTTACTGAAATTAAACGATCTAATATAAATCTAACTAAGATTATATCAAAATTAAACTACTTAATGAAAACAGTAAACTAAATACTAATTGACCTGGAAATGCTCCAAGTCTGCCCTGTGTATGATTGCTTCTAAGCTGGTTGGCGGAAGAAATTCACACCGTTCAGTCCTTAGGCTTCTCATAAACGATCATCTATGCTGCTTCTTGAAGTGTTTTACAGGACAAACAAGACATAAAAGAAATCATAACAATCTTCTGATTATAAATTCCTGCAAAAAGGGAAACCTATCATGCAGCAAATCTATATATTACAATTCGATTTATGAAGAAGGCAAAGCTGTCATTCACAAATTGAACTAACAATTGTTATGTCTTTTATCTATTTGAAAGAAACAAGATATGGATGACAGTAATAAAATTATATCATTTGAATTTGATTTAGATAGCAAAAGTAATACTAAACCATAAACAAGCTGATATACAAAACATGGAACACAATGTTGATATATTGAAAAGCAAAAGCTATGACAAAACACCAA
>JASDQU010011376.1:110025-124260 GCA_032191745.1 Picea mariana | reverse complement strand
GTCCACCATAGGTTTCTGTGATTCCGCCTTTTCAATGGAGCCCTTATTAGATCTTTTATACTTTTGCCATAGGTAGAGAAGATCTGCATCTCGTTGATTTACAGCTCTCACGTCCTTCTCATCAGGGAATTCTGGAAAACCATTGTCATAGATGAAAATAGCATTGGCATTCGCCTGGTTAGATCCTAGGTATAGAAACAAATGCTCTTTGCTGATAGGTATGACACCGTATTGCATCACACGAGATCCAGCCTGGTATGTACTATGGTCTGATGTCCTGAATTTTACCAATTGATATTGCTGCTTTATAGTTTCAGTCTTCAAGTTGTGTTTTTTACTACCTTCCATCCATGCAACACTACACAAATCTCCAAGGCACGTTTCATATTCTGGAGGGGAAGGAAGGTACATTCCAGGACAGTAAGTTTCCCAGCTACTTTCCTTTTCATTCGCTGCTGTTGTAACATAGATATTCAGGCCCTTTGGTAGCAGGCCCTCAAAAATGCTTCCACTTTCACATGTTTCAATATAAATGACCATTTCCTAGTATGCACCAGCAGCATTTTCACGTGGGCCTGGTTTCCACTAGGAATTTAGAAGAAAATGGAGGAGACGGGTGAATTTTAGTCCAAAGAATTCTTTCTAATTCTAAGCTAACTACTTAAAAAAATTGAAATCTATCTAAACTAACTATTTCCAACCTATCCTGATAAGGGGCATTTCTAAAAATATAGACACAATATGAAATAGTATTGCCACTTACACAAATAGTTCATATAAAAAGCAATATGTTAAAACAATAATGCAATTGTTGTAGGTCATAAATAGTTATTACCTATAGTTGTAGCATCATAATTATATCTATAAGTAACCATGAATGTCAGATTTCTTAAACAATACACATATAAATAGTTCATATGCAATATTATTCAAGAAATCACAAAAAATCAGTTGTACATGTAAAAAAGTCCCATACACAAGTGAACATCATTCATGGTCGCGAAAATTGCCTTATGATCTTCATTAACGAGATAATAGTATCCCCACCAAACAATGGGAAAAAGTCCCCTCTTCTTACAATGAGTTCTCTTTTATAAAATAAAAGAAACTCTTCAGTTCGTATAATTGTTCATTTTTCAGTTATAACTTTTCATTTCATCTCTGTTTGTTTTGTTTACATTTCAAATGTTAATTACAATCTCTGTTTGCTATTATACAATATCAAAATACAAAATTAGGAAGATTTATTTGAAGCTACATGATCCATATAGGATGTCCACAATTCATAGGCCTTGGGGATTTCTTATATTCTGTCCAACTTCATCTTCTCAATATGCAACTCTCCATTGCAAATTCTCTCAGCTACTTCTTTCTTTATATCTATGTGGATTTTCTTGATGTAGGCATCTGTAGCAGTGGGCAACTTGACTTGTTTGATTAAATACTCATTCAAAATTTCTTTATTTACATCCTGGAGTAGATCAATAGCTTGCTTACTATTATCTCTATTATGATTTACTTCTGCAATCCTTAGTTCACTAGGGCTCATTTGATCTAGCTTGTACATGATTGACATCCCAAATTCTCATGGTAAATCCTCTACAGAGTTTCAAAGACTAGAACAAACTTTGGTGACAAGTTCTTTGGTTTCCTTGATATCCTCAAATGAGGCCTTCCAAGAATCAAACAACACTTGATATTTCAATTGATGTCTTTCACTAAATCTCAGAAGGTTTGCAGGGGTCTCAGTGTGTAAGGCATGCCAATCTATAATTTTATCAAAAGTGTGTTGAGCATATTTATACTAGCTTTTTTATTCATTAATCTGATTAGACAGGATTGTCAAATTGTCTTTGTATCATTGAATTTCATTTAACTTACTAAAGAAGCATTTTTGAGCTTCTCTTAAGTCTTCATTTGCTTTATTAGCTTCTTCTTTTACAACTTTTAGGGCAAGTGCTTCCTCATTGCTTTCTTTTAAGCTAGCTTTCGATACTTGCACCTTGCTTCCAAGCTCCAAAATTTTGTGTTTTTTCTGCTTCGAGAGCCTGTCTCGTTCCTAATGATCTATTTTCAACCCTTCTATTTCCCGTGCATGTAATTTTTTCATGTTTTCTATCTCATCTTTATGTAGGTAATCCTTTTCATTGACCTATTGTCTGAACGCCTCTTCCATTTGAGCTTTTTGTTGCTTCAACTACTCTTTGAACACTAATACCTCGACCTTGCAGTTATTCAATGTAACATTTAGCTCACTGATAGTAATTGAGTTATCTCCTACAAAAGAACTTAGGGCGAATGATGTTTCTTCTGCATTCTCTTAAGGTTCTTTGCCAAGGTTCCATGAAATTATTTTATTTGAGAATTATTTGCTAGGATTATGTTCAATTTTCTACCTCTTTGTTGATCTTGTAGAAATTTTCCTTTTAGACTCGCTGAAGAAATACTCCCCCAAGGATACTACAACATCACCAAATTCAACCACCTATGAAGAGGAATAAGAAATAACTTCTAGTATTGTGTTCAATGGGGTACTAGTGTCAATGGGGGTGCAAAGTAGTGAGATTCTATGTGTTGTGCTAGGGATAGAACCTTTGGCCTTGTCCTCTTCTAATTTTATTTTTTTTTGTCTATTTGTTGCAACCACCTCTTCCTCTTTCTTTTTAGCTTCTTCTATCCTTGTATTTTCTTCTTCTATTTCCTTTCTAGCTGCTTCCTCCTCCTTATTTTGTTTTTCTATCCTCCTCCTCTCTTCTTCCTGGTATTTTTCCTTCCTTTCAACTTCTCTTCTTTCTTCCTCTCTTTTTTTGGTCTCATCCTCTTTCTGTTTCTCTTTCATTATGAATCTTTTTTCAGTTTCCATAACTATTTTAAGTTCTTCTTCTTCTTTTGTTGCTTCATATTTCTTCTTTTCTTCTTCTCATTCTTTCTCAATGGTCATTAACTACTCCCATTGTTCCTTGGTTTTCTTCCTTTTATCTTCTTCCTCCAAGTGTAAGTTTTCCCTCCCCCATCCATCTTGCATTCTAGTTAAAGCTTCTTCAAAAGACATGGTTCCTTGAAAAATATCTTCTAAGATATTTACATCATGTGAGAAAGTGTGTATCCCATAGATTTGAGATGATCTCCAACAACCCCTTTCGGGTCATGTTTTCTAACTTCTCTTGTACACAAACAAAATTCTTTTAGAAATGTTACCTCCTTTCTAGCAAGAGGAACGTTTAACAGGGTAAACATGTTAGAGATATTTTACACTCACACCCTACTTTTTCCCAACTTTACTAGTCTAATGTTGATGGTTTCATCCATAGATGAGAATATTCCCCACTAAAATAGGGCGCTACTTCCTCTTCAGTATGGTCTCAGTTACACGTCAGTTATTCTAGTTGGTCTTGACTTAGTTGCACTTCAGTTAAACTAGTGGAGTAGAGTCATGCATGACAACCTTGGTTTTATCACCAAGAGGGTGCATATCACATGCATGAGTCTAGAAGAGCACTACACATGTGCATGCTTGAGTTTCTCTCTATTGCACACGTGTGATCCAATTAACTGATGATTGCATGGCTAGTTAACTAGGACTAGGTGGTAGTTCACTCTGGTTTTTGTCAGTGAGTGCCCGGATCTCTCTAGATCACTACTATGGAGCATTAGCTACTCATGTAGCCTATATATGTTGTAAATTATTCACTCTTTTGAGTGTGGAAATAGTGTGAAATATTGATTAATACGATTCATTATTCTTTCTCTCATTCTCTTCTCTCTCTCTATTTTTTTTGCAAGCTTTGTGTGAATTTATACTAGCTAGATTCTCTGTGTAGGTTTCACCTAAATTTCACATGGTATCATAACCCACAGGTTGCTAGGAGCAAGGCACACATGCACTCATTTGTAGGTACATAACATTGAAGCAATCAGAAAGAATGGAATTTATGTCGTCGACACTTCTTACGCCACACAATTCTTTCAATTGGAAGCTAAATATTCTTCTTCTTCTCAGAAGTAAAGGCTTATATTGAATAACCATGGCAATAGAAGTAGAGCTTGATTCTGTCGATGAGAAAAACCATTTTTTCAACATACAAGTTATGGCTTTCGGACTTATTTGCATGTCTATTTCTCTTGAAATTCAGAATCATGTGATATCACTCTCAACTCCAAATGAAGTATGGACCAAATTGGAGGTCCTATTTAGGATAAAGGAATATTGTGAAGAATGCATGTAGGAGATTGACAAGAAAAATCCAATACAAAAGCCACCATAAGAACAAGCTTCTCAGTTTGAAGAAAGTCCCATGCATGCATCCAAGGAGCCACATGCAGAGACTTTTGCACACCCCATGCATGCATATCAAGAGCCATATGTAGATGCTTATACATGTGCCATGTATGCATCTCATGAGCCACATGCAAATACTTCTGCATATGCCATGCACACATATCAAGTGACACATGCGAAGACTTATGCACACCCCATGCATGCATCTTAGGAGCCACATGCAGAGACTTCTGCACATCCTATTGTTCCAAACATTCAAGATGATGTTTCCTCGTATTTAGATCTGATTTCCAAATCATATTTGGAAGATATTGAGCATGCAGATGATAAGCCAGATCAAAGACCCAAAAGGGCACAATCTATCCTACTGATAACCGATTATCTTGCGGATGATCTTGTTGATCCAAGGAGGACGAGATGCCAATTTGAGGGAGATCCACATCCTCTCACAACTATTGAACTAGTAATTCCCATGAATTTCTACATGGTTCTGGTATTTGACCCTCCACCCTATGCAGAGGATGAAGGGAATCTGTATTGAAAAACTACCATGAACGTAGGGGATTTGGATATTCTTCCTTCCAATAAGAGAAAGTAGATATATATGGAAATATCACAAGTGCATTTACTTCATAATATCCATACAAACATGTAAACTTCAAAAAAATATTCACTGAGCATAATCTTTCACAGTTGTGAGGTCTCCTTGGAGTGAAGGACACAATTTTCTAGCATATGTCCTTCCTTTTTTTCATTGTACTTTGAAGGGGGGGGGGGTGTGTTCCTATGAGGTTTTCCTTATTTCCTATTTTACAGTGTTCATTCTTTATATGCATTATAAAATGGGTACTTAACAAGGATTCTTGTCAGGACCCATTCTTCATTTACACCCTAGTAGTGTTCAGGGGGGGTGTTGGAGATATTTTACACTCACACCCTAATTTTTCCTAAGTTTAATAGTCTAATGTTGAGGGTGCCATCAATAGATGAGAATATTCCCCACTAAAATAGGGTGTTTCATCCTCTTTAGTATTGTATCGGCTACACTTCAGTTAGACCAGTTGGTCTTGACTTAGTTACACTTCAGTTAGACTAGTGGAGTAGAGTCATGCATGACAACCTCAGTTTTATCACCAGGAGGGCACATATCACATGCACGAGGCTAGGATCACGCTACACATGTGCATGCATGAGTTTCTCTCCACTCCACACATGTGAGCCAGTTAACTGATGTCTACATGGCCAATTAACTAGGACTATGTGGTAGTTCACTCCAACTTCTGTCAGTGAGTGTCCAGATCTCTCTAAATCACTATTATGATGCATTAGTTACTCATGTAGCCTATATATATTGTAAATTATTCACTCTTTGAGTGTGGAAATAATGTGGAATATTAATTAATACAATTCATTATTATTTCTCTCATTCTCTTCTATGCATCTCTCTCTCTCTCTCTCTCTCTCTCTCTCTCGGTTTCTTTTGAAATCTTTGTGTGGATTTCTATTAACTAGATTCTTTGTGTAGGTTTCACCCAAACTTCAAAAAACATTCCCACCATGATGGGGAATCTTGGCCATATCCTTTTGGAACTTGAGGCTAGGAATTCAGTGATCCTTACATCCATTGTCTGGTAAGAAATTTCCCTGCTAATTAATTTGTTAGGTACATATTTAGGGGGTAGGTGCGGGGCATGTGCACACCCAAAGATTCTGATGTATGTATAATGTTCCCCCATGCACCAGTCTCCTTTATCTTTATTGGCTTCAACAACTTCCTGACATAGTCTCTGAGGGTTTTGATTGTATATGATAGAAAATAAGGGTGCCATAAAATGGCCATAGATGTCATAAGAGTTTTTTTGATAATTGATTTCCCATAGTTCAGAGCAATAAATATGTATGGGAGGTAAAATAGGGTTCTAGTCCCAACCCATTGCAGCAAAACTAATTGAAGCACATATGAAAACTAGTAAATACACAAACATATTAAAATATAGTTTTTTTAGTCTTGGAGCTCTTCTAACGACTTCAAAGATGTTGATTGACAAGATTTGCACCCATTTGATCACATGCGCTACCTCAGCCACGTAGTATGCTATTAGAGTCCATTCCATCTTAAAATGAATACATTTTCCCTTGTCGTACAATCTGCACGCCAACAACTAGTAGGGTTCTTTGAAGTATTGTATCAAATATATTTTTTTGTCCTTCTGAGTAAATGATATGTCCTCATCCCACCATTCTCTAACTATTTTGTCTAAGTCAAGGTGTTCTTCCTTGAATGCATCCAAGAATTATCTATTTAAAGGTGCACTGGGATTCAGTAGATGGTAACTCAAATGAATGTCCTCTAGCTTCAACGAGGCTACAGGGGCTCGAAGCTCATTCAATAATGTATATGTCTCTGAATATAGATGTGAGAATACCCATTTTTCCGCATCATTATAAGTTAAAATGGCAAGTCTTGCAACAACAACTTATAGTCCAATCTTCTTTATATTTTTGTATACCTCAGGTCTTCACCGTCCTTTGGAAAATCCTCATTCACAAAATTTTTGTATATGTCATTCTAGGTGGTGCAAACCTCCAACCCATTAAAGTTGCTTGCATTTGAAAACAACAGACTCGCTTGAATTTTTCCCTGGGAAGGGACATTTTCAGTGGGCACTTTTCCTCTTTGCATTTGAGCTCTTGACATCTTGTGCTTTTGAAATCCTGCAAGGTTCAAAATAGCTTAAGTGTTTACACAAAACTACTTGGAAGTAAACAAGGAACTAGAAATGAAGGAATTATTTCTTAAACAATGATATTACGTGAATGCTTTGCAATTTATCAAAGAAATTCTTAATCAGTCAAGGGGATTTCTCTAGCAGACTTCCTTTGCACTTAATTCACTAAAAAATGACTAATGGGATGCTGGAATTAGGTTTTTAATACTTACTTACCAACCTACTATTTCCGCAATTAATATATCTAGGTTAGAGCTCGTAGAAAGCAAGAAAAGTATAGGGCCATTCATGTTGTTGGAAGATTTGTCTCGAAAGGATGCATTCAGAAAAATAGCTTTTGGAAAGATATTATCGAAAGAACATGGTTAGAGAGAAGGTGTTTGGAAATCTTGCATCAAAGGAATCTCGTGGAATAATATTTTTGGAAAGAAGGCATTCAGGAAATTCTCTTTCGAAATACTTCTTCGAAAAGATTACGAGTGGTTGTTTCACGAAAAACTCGACAAAGATTCCCTGAAATATTTAGAAATCCAACCTTAGGAAGAGTGATAAAACACGCTTATCAAGGGAAGCGAGTAGATAGAGGTTAATAATATTTAAATAATCCCTTTCTGCTAATCACGATTAAGGTCCCCTAACCAATAAATATGAAAAATATCACAAGGCAGGCTTGCAAGAAGGTTTTAAGCGAGAAAAATTCATCGTAAGATGACTTTTCGAAAATGTGTTTATGAGAGAAGGATATTTGCAATTAAATCATTGGAAAGTGTTAGGCCTTTGGACATTTCGAAAGGGAGATCCCAAAAAGAAGTATCTGACAAGATTGCAGTAAAAACCCTTCGGAGGAAACCGTTTGTAATTATAACTCGAGTATTCGACGGGAAAAACCCGAAGAGGGGAGCCTGATAGGATTTCAGGCTTTAAGATTTGAAAGTGTCTTATTACTAATATGAAACAACTTTCCGATAGGAAAAGTCTGATAAGATTTCAGGCTTCGGGTTTACGAAAGTTCTTTGAACATGATAAAGATCATTGTTCGATGGGAAAAATCTGATAGAAGTGATTAGATAAGATTTTTGGCTGAGGCAATACTATGACACCCTTCAAATTCTCACACATGATCTTGAATTAGATTAAAGATGAAATCAAATAATTTTTGAAATTAAAACAGGGGTGAAATGGAAATTAGATTTTCACACCATCCAAGGTTAAAGATCTGATCAACGAGGAGCAAAACTGAAGGTGAATCATTTCCTTCTTCTTAGATTAAAGATGAAATCAAATAATCTTTGAAATTAAAACAGGGGTGAAATGGAAATTAGATTTTCACACCATCCAAGGTTAAAGATCTGATCAACGAGGAGCAAAACTGAAGGTGAATCATTTCCTTCTTCCATACACATCACAAGACTGCTCATACCCGGGGAACTACTCATAGCCTTCGAGGTTTATGTGAAGTTTTAGTAGGGGGGCCATTAATTTTTCTAGAACAAAAAAATTCAACGAGAGTTGTTGCGGGTACAACAAGCACTTAAACCCTATGTTGGGAAAAAGATATGAAATGATCTTACTCAAGTATTTTCAGATTCTGCTTGGCTAAAGAAAAATAGACGAGAACGTCACCCTATGTTTATAGCCATAAAAAATAAAATCCTAACTCGCAAGTATTGATTACAAGTGCTTATGCTAGTCTTTTTACAATTAAAAGCTTACTGGAAAATTCATTTAAATATGATTTTCTGAATAAAATAGTTGCTGAAATAAATGTGGAGGCAAAAGTAAAGACACCAAGATGATAATCAAGACAGATGAGACATAAAACAATCCTTTATTTCATTCCAATTCACCAAAGAGTCATTCCTTTTACAAAATTTCATGCAGAAATTTCGGACCAAAGTCAAACTTAGACATCCCCGATGGAACATACAAAAAGACCTCTGACAGAAAATTAAACACTGAACTCTAAACGCTAGATCAACTTGCCACAGATTGCTGCCCACTCGAATTTGCATAATAGCCTTTGTCAGTCATGAAAACTAATTCACAAACAAACAAGTCTACACAGACTATCAAAGACAGATCAACACCTTTGAAAAACAAGTGTCTGAATGATGTAATTCAGCCCTGAATCTTGCTGTCTACAATAAGACCCTGCTATCATAAAAGAGAATTAGGCTTGTGATAAATTAAAGAATGAATGAAAACTGAACTATCTTAGCATAAACTCAAAGAGCAAACCAAAGTATGCTTCTCCTTCTATCCTCCCCTTGTTCCTCTCTTTCCTTTTTCTTCTAAGCAAATTAGAATTGGTTGAAATAGTTGAACCACCTCATTAGTTAAGTTAAATAAAACTCAACCAACTTTTAGTTAAGGGGGGAAGAGTAATGAATCATAATAAGGGTTTTAAATAAATAATCACTAGTAGGTGGGACCCCTTGTGACTCCCTTTAGTTCTCAACAATCATAACATAACTAGTCAATTAAACAAAACACCCCTCCTTGTGACTGCCATCATCACATCCATATTTGACAATTTATCTCAATAATATTTGCAACTATTTCCAAAATATATTACCAACATATCTAAAAACATGCCATATGAA
This sequence comes from Picea mariana, assembly GCA_032191745.1. Classification (NCBI taxonomy): domain Eukaryota; kingdom Viridiplantae; phylum Streptophyta; class Pinopsida; order Pinales; family Pinaceae; genus Picea; species Picea mariana. The sequence continues at coordinate 114,649 of JASDQU010011376.1, read as the reverse complement.
AATCTGAAGTCAACTGTCATCAACAATAAAAAAACTAAAATCCATATTTTTTAGTTTGTGAGGCAATCTTTCCCTTGTTGATGCTATCATCTTTTAATCCTTCTGAACCTGCCTTAGGCTATGTGGAATATTTAAGCCTCATCTCACTGATCATATGAGAGCAATCGTCCTTCCAATGCATGTGGGAGGACATATATTTCTCATAATTATTTGAAGATGTGGAGGGGGTAGCAACGACTTTCTCTTTGACATGGGCATAGTAGGCCTCTGTTTTCAACCTTTTATTTGAATAGCTCATTCCTGTATGCATAATTGATTAGCAAATAGTTCATTTAACAACCATACATGACAACTCTTTAAAAATATGAAATAGATTTTGGCTCAACAACATATCAGGTTCATGCAATCCAATCCATATAAATTGTTTAACTGTTATCAATGAGCAGGGGGTGAACAAAAGGTCCTGGGATATGCGAGGGGCTTGTATTCAGAGAAAAATGATAAAGTGAGGGGGAAAATAAACATGGTTATTGCTCAAAGACCATAAACAATCAACTGTAATGCAAACCAAAGAAAACATCATTGTAATCCAATCGAGAAAATGTGACTCTAAACTGTTTCAATACAAAAATTTCCTTGACTGTAATTAAATTTTAGAACAAGGAGTGAAAAATGAATGTGGGAAGGCGATGGGGTTGTAATTAGCGGAAAGCGAAATAATGGTAGGGAAAGAGAGCTATTAATGTTCATAAAATTAATTAAGTGATCCATAAAACCATTCTGTAAAAGGAAACTCACCAACCAAATGACCACTGAGACCCCAAACAATTACTGTGTACAGTTCAAGCAATCCTATACATTAACTTGCTCCCTGTTTGTAATCAAATATTTAACTCAGTGTCATCAAACAAGACAATATGCATTCCATAACAATCTGTAGGGGAGCTCTATTCCTCTCATTTATCCATTCAATATTTCCAAACAATTCTCAAATGCATAAACACTCACTTATTTCCACTCTATTCAACATCAAAATCAACCACTGCTCATGAATTATTTCAATCATCAAATACAACTCAAAGGTTGTGCTCGATTCTGTTTTTTTAATCCATTTAATAATTAAATTGAAATGAGGTTATACTGTCACAACACCTGTGCCTACCACTGTTAAAAAGCATGATATTCATTTAACATACATAGTGGACAATCAACACAATAGTGCATATTTAAATTTCAAAGATCGTGACTTGCCATTTAAACACACAGACAACAATCACCACTTCAACTCATGTTATGCTGTGGGATACACAAAACCATTCGACCAAACGCAAGTGTATTTCTGTGACTGTACAGGTCCAATTTTCGTTGACTCTAAACATTCAAAATGCTGGGCTATCCATCCAATACAACGAGGCAACAACAACAGACCCGATTTCACAACACAAATCAATCAAAATGCAACAAAACCATATTTAAAAGCCCGTGACCCTCACTGATGGTGCGATCAAATAATTATAACATATACAGTGGATGAAAATTCCATAATCATCAGGATTGCAATAACCCATTTAGCAATTAAGAACACACAGTCACAGTAATCATTAACTCATGGTGTAAGAACGCCACACATACCCACACATCCCGTGCGAAGCATCACGGTGCATTAATCAAATGCTTAGTTAACATGTCAATAATCTTAATGTAAAAGACAGTGACTGTGTATCAACCACAATCTTCAATCAACCAGTTTCAATGCTGAGCTTACCAATTGGATTGTCATAATAACCAATTGTAGTGACTACAACCAAAACTACTGTGAAGATAATCAACAGAGACGAGTCAACAATAGAAGATTATCGACAATGCATCACCAACTCATAACCATCGACTGTGTACCCAACATAACATAATGTGTTTCCTTTATCAAAACTGAGCTTTGAGTAATCAAGGTTTGGCCCTGTGGACCAACATAGGGAGACATGGAGTCGACTTTCGACATCAGGTGAGAACCTCCAAGACCAATGGTGCATGCACATGCTATACCACAAATGTCTTCACAGACAGGGTGGCAATCCCCATGATAGAGGAGACTATGAACAGAGGAGAAAGGCTCCAGTTTGATCTTGTAACAAGACTTAAAACATGCAGGGTATAACCCTCGTGGGTCTCCCAGCCAACCCGAGAATGCTGAGATATGACAGGGTCGAGAAATAATAGTCACTTTTAAGAAAACCCTTTGGTAAATGACCATTACAACCCACTGCGCAACATTAGTAACATGAATGAACTCATACCCAAGTGAAGCAAAGCGCAATGACACAATGTGTTCAAAACGCCATAACAAAAAAAAAATAGGTATGGAATACAAAGGCGTAGAGACAACCAACCACTCTAAACCAAATGAAACTCTCCGACTAAAACCATCAAGGATGACATAGAGCCTTTATGGCTGCTAATACTCAGAACGACCCAATACACTGTAACTTCAGACATTACTGCGATGAAAACCCACACTAATCATCCAAAAAAATATCACCAAATTACACAATTGCCAGAATTTAAAGAAAGCATGAACCTATACATACTGAGCCACTATCTATTTCATAACCAGAGAAAATTCATGGATGGCCAAAAAGACATACTTGTAACTAAGAGCACCTTAAAAATGCGAATTGGTTGAGCGGTTCTCCCTCAGCTTGAAAGTTAGAGCCTAACCACAACAACACAGTTGAACAATAGCCCGAATAGAGTGGCAACCATCGGAAAGAGTAAGGGTGATGTGTAGTAAATGCACGTCACTTCCACCCTCAGTCAATTAATTCTTCAGTACACGCCAACCATTAATCCATTAACCATTCATTTAAACCATGCATTGGAATTAGCATCTATCACTTGTCAAACGCACTACCCACATCATATCTTACCATTGCCAACTTAACCATAATGCATATCAACTATATAACTCAACAAATCACATAGTTATCACCTTATTGATGGGATTAACAATCGACCATTTAAATTTCAATGCATGTAGCATACGAGCATAATTCAGTCTCTTCCTTTTGCATTTAGCTCAGGTTGCTTTTATTTCTTTTCAATTTCTCTTAGGTGTTGTTGCTAACATGTTTATTGTGCAGGTGTCACAGTAAGGAATCCATGAACATACAACAATGATAACAATGGATACATAGGCCACCGTAATCATAAAATTAGAGCCTAGAGCAGGAGAAACAACATATAACATGCCTTATCCACTATTCAATTGTCACAATTAGAACCAATACATAATAATCCCAATCCATCGCCAATAGAAACAAGATCTCATCAACCATGTAAGCGGTGTCAAATAGTGGCACCAACATCAAACAAGAGCCAAATATTATCTCCCAATCTACAAGGGGTCCCCACCTACTAGTATTATTTATCTCGTTAGCTTATAATAATAGGCTTTAGCAATACTTTGTGGGCAAAACCTTCATTGCAATTTTTTTAATCGTCAACACCCTTCAGTTGAATCTTTTGCTAATGCATGTGAACTTTTTTGTAACTTGTTTTTTTGTTGATTTTGCATTGTAGAAATGGCATTCAAAAATAATTAAAAAACATACTACTTTGTGTTTTCATTGTATTTGTGTCATATTGTGTTGATTTTGCATCTTATTGGCGTCGATCATGCGTCTCTTACATCTTTTGGGTGTCATTTAACATCAAATTATTGTCTTATTTATAACCATATAACATCGTAATAAAATTTACATTTTGTAAAATTATTATTGTATGTGTAGTCAATTCCAATGCCACTCTTCCAGGTAGTTCCAAATTATCATTGATACGAGTACAATATGAAAAACCTGATTTTAACAATCGTAAGATAATTGTGAGGGGAGTGATAGTACTTGATGTTAAGAATCATAAGGTCAATATGGAATGGGAGTGGGGTGGGGGTTGTGGGGGTGGGGTAGAGAAAACAAAAATCCATAAACCAAGGGATGATTTAGAGTAAATAATAATATCATATCTTGTATGCTTTGATATAGTGAAGACACATTACGCTCAATGCACCAAGTGTATTACAACACGATACAATACATGCATTTCTATGAAAATATGTCATGTTATTGCACCATGAAACAAACTTACAACTAAGTAATTAGTCAGATATACATCTTCCCTACAACTTATCTCTTCTATTCAAAGTCCAACATAATACAATACGTTGAAGAAGAAAAACACCACCATCTAATTTGTTGCTAGATACCTAGTCTTGTGATATACCACCTGACTTAGATTAATACTAAAGTATTCTTCTCTATCAAATTAAATCTAAATCATATGAAAATGATAAAATTCATTGATATTGGTTGAAGGGATGATTTGGGGTTTTCCAAATCATTTCACTTGAAATAAAAATATGAAGAATCAATTCACACAATTGAAAAAAACAAAAATAACTAAAACTATGATCAAGAATACATACAGAGGTGGTCAGTTTTTTGCTCACCGTTATTCTTATAACTACAAAAATGTAACATAACTAATAGATACAGGAAAGATCTTATGTTATTCTAAAGAGTGCAATCCAAACATATTTATTGACTTAATGAGAACAATGACCTCAAAATGA
>JASDQU010011376.1:99022-109737 GCA_032191745.1 Picea mariana | reverse complement strand
ATCAAAATTACCACCTTTGCAACCATGGCCTTAAAAACCTCATAATGTTTCCAACAAAAACCATAATATCAACCCTCGAATAAAAAAGTGGCTCCCTTTTTTGGGGTGGTCAAAATTACGACTTCTTTGAAAGGATGGCCTTAACAACCTGTATTGTCACAAAAAAAAGATTAAAATCAACCCCATGATAAAAAAGTGGCGCTCCCAGTAGCGTCTCCTATTTTTCAAGTTCAAAATTGCAACTTCTTTGAGACCCATAGCCTTGATAATCGATACCCTACAACCAAAATCCTAAAATCAAACCCTCGAATCAGAAAGAGGTGTCAATAATGGCACCCCTATTATTGGACAAATTTGTAAGTGCGGACACAAAATAATATCCCTAACTTCAACAAGAATCTAGAACAAAACAAAGCAGAATACAAGCTTCTCCTTATATTTCATTGTAATATAAAATAGTTCAGAGAGGGACAAATGACATACCATTTAATGGTCGTTTGATCTTCATTAGTATAGTCCTTGCTCCATCTTTGGATCTGTGGGATGTTGAACTTGTTCAGAAGCACAAACCAACAAAGAGAGAGAAAAACGATGTACATATTCCAATGAAGCCTATGTATAAGATCAAGGAGTTATACAATAAAAGTAGAGAAACCTGTATAGGGAAGAAATGTATCACTGCATTATATTGATGAAAGTGGAGAGTACAACCTATGCCTTGATGTTGCAAGATCCCTTCCAATGGCCCTTTGCTTCAACACACACACCTTTGCTCCAATGCTTTTGATGAAGAGTATTCACAACCTGACTTTGAAAGCTAAAGCAAAGTTATCACAAGTACAATCTTCAACATAATTCTTCATGCATAAGCCCACATCGCCTTTCCCATGAGAGATCCCTCTTTATATAGGGTGAAAGAGGGATGGATGAGGAGATTAGGATGATCCCACTAAATCAGAGAAGCGAGTAAGATCCAAACCGATCGGAGGCCACCTCATCTTCTAGAAGATTCCCTTCTAGAACTTTCGTGAATTTCCCTTTTTTCTCTTGTTTGAGCATCATCGCACCCTATGCACAAGCAGCATGCGACGACCCTATAGTCTAGTTTTTGTGCAACATGTGACAATCAAGCATCATCGCACCCCAAGCATTTAGCAGGGTGCGACGATCTCCTTTGATATGGTTTTTAAGAAAAGAAAGACGATCCAATTCTCCATGGAGAAAGTCTCATTTTAGTAACTTCAGGGAACATAGAAGTGAGTTATGCACATATCATCAGTTGATCACAAGGGTGACCAAAATAATGTGTAACAGAATGCCCCCCAAAGTATGAAGTTGGAACCTGTGACAATTGAAATACTTTGTAGAATGTGTGTGTCGAAAACAAGGATCACATCGGTCGGTAACCTGCAAATAATCAAGCATCTGCATAATAATATACCATCTTCTGAGGTAGGCATTCCCATAATCATACTACACATGAATCTAATCATAAGTGTCAAGTGAGTCATGACCACCAAACATACACTGTGGATCCATGTCATCATGATTCAACATAGCCATGAGAAATACACTGTGGATCTATGCTCTAAAAATTCAAATTCAAACATAGCCACAAGATGTACATAGTGGATCTATGTGTCAGTATAGACTTATAAATACTCCATCGCAACCTAGACCGATATGGTGAGATCCGGGGTCTTCATTTCCATCATCCTGAAGTACGAATCTATCCATGTGATTATAGGTGTTGAAGTCGAACATGGCAGAAACCACTTGATTACCAGTCATTAATGGATACCGTTAACAAGTGCGAGGGAAATCACCATTGATGTCAATGACTCCCAAGGTACTCTAGTACAATCCAACGAATGTGAATAAATGAGTTCAAGTCGAACACTCGATGGAATCTTCCAATCAGGGGCCAATGATGTGAACCCACTGTTGAAAGTGAGGAAACCTACCATTGAGGCATGCAGGTTCCAAGGTAATAAATGATTTCTAAGTCTAGTTCTCAAATAATGAGTTGAAATCGACAGGAAGAGACTCGTCACAGGGGGGCCTTAATGTATTCTCCATCAATGACACGAAATATGTAACATATTTGAAGTTGATCGGAGCATAAAGTGATACAATACTGACAGAGGGAAGGCTGACATGGTAGGATTTGAGGACTGCAGATGACCGACTCAATAGAAGGCTTGTTTAGGTTGAACTTCTCTTGAACATATGAACGACACGACAATTGTCTTGGAAAAATTGACTCAAGGAGGACTGAACATATGGAATTGTATATGGTCAAACGAGAGACAAGTGGATTTCCCAACCCGGATACAATGATGAAGAGGGGTGTCATGTTCAAGAGTGACTTACTGCCACTAACACAGAAACAAATATACATTTCTTTCCCAATTACCCCCCACCATTTCTGGCGAGTACCTCTTTATTTTTACGCAATCTTGAGGAGGATAACATATGCTTGTAATGTAAGATCATCCTTCAGATGAGTCCCTCGAAGTGCTTTTAGCGAACCCTAGGAAGGAGTGGTTCGGTCCTATATGGGTCTTTCGATGTTTGTTTTATGAGTCCAAAGAAAGAAAACTTAGTGGTTCTTCATATTTAGAGAGTCTGAAAAACACTTAAAGAAAACTCCAAAATGTCCTTTTTTGTAAAGTAGTCTAATGAGACCAAAAAAGAGATAAACTACCGCTCAACAGACGCTTTCTTCAAATACTTTAACGAGTGTGAACAAAACAAGATTGCTTGACAATCTTTTCATGTTTAGAGATTGTGAAAAGAGCTTAAAGGGAACTCCAGGGGGTTCCTTTTTTGTATAACCTTTATGAGTCAAAAAACGTGATAAAAATTGACTCGGTTACATTCTCATGTATTTACGAGGACGAGAAAGAATAAAGACTAAGCTCGGGATTGTTTTCATTTTTATGCAAGCTTAAAACAAAACAAAACAATGTTTGGGATAGATTTTATTTTCACACAAGCTTAAAACTAAACAAAACTATGCTTGGACCTGGTTTCATTTTTACACAAGATTGAACCAGAGGAAACTATGCTTGAGGTAGGTGGTTTCATTTTTACACAAGCTTAAACCAGATAAAACTATGCTTGCGAATTCCCAAAGCATAATCCAGGGATGGTTGGTACTTTGCCCCCAACTTAAGAAGCTAGTGGCTTAACTTCAGCATGAAGTCTAGAGGCTGTAAGCATTGCTCCCTAAGTTTTGTTTCATCTAATGGCATAGGTGGATGAAATGAAGTTTCAAATACTATATGTAACGAAGGACTTGACTCAACCGAAGAACGGGGAAAAATCTATTTCATTTTTTAATGAGCTTGACACAGGAACATGAACTATGCTCGAAAATCTAGGTTCAATCCCCAGACCTTTGTTTCATTGTTTAATGAGCTTGACACAAGAGAATAACTATGCTCATAACATCTGTTTCATTTTTTAATGAGGTTTCCATAGAGACACAAAAACTATCCTCGTAAGAGTTGTCTCATTTTTTAACGAGGTTGCCACAGAGATGCAAAACTATCCTCGAAGCTGGTTTCATTTTTTAACGATCTTGAAATCAGAAAACCATGCTCAACATTATCTGCAAATCGGTGTCCCAAGACACAGAAAGAGGAAGAGGACATGTCCCATGTTCCATATTTTAGTGTAGTTGGCATTTTGATGTATGCAATGATCTATACTAGACCGTATATTGCAGATGTGGTGGGAGTTTTGAGCAAGTATATGTCAAAACCAGGGAAGGATCATTGGACACCAATAAAAAGGGTTTTCAGGTATTTGTGTGGCACTTATAGTTATGGATTATGCTACCAAGGAAGACTAGGATTGGACATAGTGTTGGATATACATGGGTTTTTTGACACAAATTGGATTGGAGATATGGATCAGAGAAGATATACAAGTGGGTGTGTGTTTAACCTATTTGGAGGAGCAATTAGTTGGATGAGAAAAAGACAGGTTGTAGTGGCACTTTGAACTATAGAAGTTGAATACATGGCATCCACTCATTCAAGAAAGGAAGCAATATGGTTACAGAGATTGTGTTGATGTATTGGGTTGGTAGAACGAGTAGTAAGGTTATATTGTGACAGTCGAAGTGCAATATTCCTAGAAAAGAACCCAGCTTATCATTCAAAGACAAAGCATATCGATGTTCAGTATCAGTTTGTGAGAGACATGGTTGAATACAAGAAGGTGTTGTTGGAGAAGGTTGGAACTTTGAATAATGTTGCAGATACATTGACAAATTCGGTGAGCTCCGAGAATTTCTCCTGGTTTATAGAAACAATAGGCAATGTTGCCTAGATTGTTGACTATGTAATCTTGTGACCCCATGTATGCAAAGAAAACAAGAAGTGGGAGAATGTTTGGTAGGTGTTATATTCTTTGCATGTGTGTGGGGGGTACATCATATTTGATGATTATGTTTAACGATTCCTCCCAGGATTCCCCCCCCTGGTTACACGGAGCATTCAGGGCAACACCTCGAATTTTTTTTTGTGCGGTTTTTCGTAATTTAGCGTTTTTTGCTACTTTTAGAGGTTTTCTAAATTAATCCTGGATTAAGGGAATAGGGTTTTGGTAGTTGTGGAAAACCTAATATATTATGTATATATTGTATTGTGAATATTCCATTAGATGTAACTTGGGTGATTGGGAGGAATGATCGTTACCCTCCCCACCCAGGTTCAAAACCTTGGAGTGCATGTTGTGCCCTTTAATGGGTCTATAATATGATCTTGTTGTTGAGCTCCCAATACTTCAAAAAATGTGCGTCCACCCCTTGTTCTCTCGTGTATTTTGGGGAGGTTTTTCATGGATGTGGCGAGCACCAATATCCGGTGTTGTGAACCACATGTATATATATATATATATATACATTATTGCAAATGATGAAATTAATAAAATGAAGAGTTGAGAGGTGGGGCACCAAGGAAGGTTGGTTTTCTCCGGCTAAGGGTTTTCAGTGTAAATCTTGGTGTACTATGTTTATGGGCCATTGATTAATTTATGTTTCTCTTAAGAATATGTATGCATTGCTTTACTTCATATTTTTAAAACTTACATGGTTTACTTTCCAAATATGTTCACTTTTGTGCCTTACATCACTTGTTTAAGTTGTCCACCATTGCATGAGTCATCATGGATCATATTTATAAATTACATGGCATGTCGTATTCAATTATAATGGATAGCAATTTGACCTTCACAAACAAATTTTGCAAGAGATTTTTAAACTATGGGGCACCCAAGTGAAAACAAGCCAACTTATCACCTCCAAACAAATGGTCAAACAAAGGTGGTGAATAAGTGCTTGGAAATGTATTTCAAATTTTTCATAAGATCGATAGGGTCAATGTGTCCAATGGCTACTCCTTGTAAAATGGTGGTACAATACCACCCATAATCACGCTATAAATATGTAATCCTATGAGCCCATCTATGGACAACCCCCCCCCNCCCTCCCCCCATCTATTTTAGGTTTTAAGCCTTTGAAGTGAAATAATGCATACAACTTCTTGAGAAAAATAGAAATAACAACAATGGAAAACACATGGTACATAGAGATTTACCTTGGAAACCCTAAATTGGGGAAACCAACAAACCTTAGAGTCATACCTCTATCTTATTCATTATTCATAATACAATATATAGGTAATTTGTGGCATCCAAAACCCTAATCTGTTAACCCAGATTAGATTACAACTGTAATTCCTTAACCAAAATTTGATTACAATCAGCTAGAAAACCTAGAATAAAACAAAAAATGGACCAAGAACAACACAAAATTTTTGGTTGGGAGCTCCCCCTCCCCTCGAACCTTAGATGACCCACCCTATGACTCCCCCAGCACACACAAACAACATGTGAAGATAACCATCTAAAAATTAAAACACATTGTCAACAGCTATGGCCTCATACTTACCAATCACATCCAAGGTTCAGGAAATGGATATCACTCTTAATGCAAGAGATGAATATCTATGTAGACTCAAGGACAATTTGATCTTGGCTCAAATATTTTGAGGTTTTTCTAAAGATGTAAAACCCAGATTTTATGTGCATACGGTTTTTAACATGTATTCATATTGCCCATCAAATCATGGAGGAAATCACTCATTTTAATCTCGACCCGAATGAAATAGGAAGTTGTTAGATGTGTCATTAGTCTAAGAGAGAAAAATATGTTATGTTTGCTATGTTTCATGATGTATTTAAACTCAAAACTTGGTTGCAACAAGGCATTGATATTTTAAAGAAGAAAATTATGAACTCGAGGTTGTAAGCACACTTTGAATAATTCAAGAGATTTGATTTTAGTTTCTATTTAAATTCTTTGTGCATGCACCGCCTTGGAGGACCCCCATGTTTGGTTCATGTGGAAGCATTGTACAGTAGTGTGTGAGTGCTATTTTATTTGCAATTTCTTTAATTTGCAACATTTCCTTTCTTCATAATTGTTATTTTATTTAGGAAACTTTCGATCAGATTTATATCAGTTTTGTGTTAATTGGATTTCATTTAAGTTTTTTTTTATCTTCTTGTTATAGAACTAAGAATCAATCCTATCCTTCATTGGAAACTTGAAAAGGGTTTCTCAGAGTATTGCTACAAGCTTCCTTGGACCATTGAGTCTTGTGGAAACACTATAGCCCATTTTGCAACCAACGAGAAATCATAGTGGTCATTTGATTGATTAGATTGAAATCTGGTTTAGGATTTTATCATTAGAATTTATTAATGCATATGTGTGTTTAAGCATTCATTACAATCATTCAACTTCACAGTTACATAGAGTACTATTGTAGGGAGCCATCTCTTATTGTGTTATTTAAACTTCACAAGTTATCAGAGTATTATTAGAAATAAATTTACACTTTACAATCAACATTTGCACCATTGAAATGTTGTAGCTATAGATAATCATCTATGGAGGAAAATTCACCCTAAAATATGATTTTCAACCAAGGGACTGTGATGTTTAAATTGAAGGAATTTAGCACTTTTGAATTGTTTGCTTTGCTTTCTTAGATGCATACATTTTCCTTTAAGGTCATGGTCAAACTGAGTCTTGTTACAAAGATGTTTTCATTCTTTTGAAACAACTTCCCTTTGCAACCTGTTCATCTACCATGGAAGCTGTGAACCTTAGATTAGAAGAATTTGTCTTGGAATCTTTATGTTTGATTTAAGTTAATGAATGTGTGATGAATATTCTTTTCCAATCATCGATCTCCATAAGTGAAGAGAGTATCGTTGTGTTATCCATTTGAGGTGTTATATCTCACAACCAAAGTTTCTACATTTGTAATTTGTGGCAGCCTAGATTTGATAAGAATAGGTCCATTATGTTATTTTGCTAGTTTGTAATTTCCTTTCACATTGTAATAGTTCAAGTAAATTTCATTCGTAGTTTATTGGAATAAGATTTGATCCTGCATTTCCTATTCTTTCACCTCGAAGTTTACGGACTCCCAAATTGATAATTAATGTTAAAAACTTATGCAAATAAGTTTCCCAACACTTATAAGCATACATCTCTCAAATAAAATAGCCACCCATAGATAGCAATTAAGTTATATGGCCCCTATTAGATCCTCGAGTAAATTGGACAAATTTCCTACAATTTGGATTTCCTGGTCACTCCAAGATCCACACATTGTTTCATGTGCCTCGTTTGAATAAATTGGTCAAACCAAATTATTGTGTTCAAACAACCCTCCCCAAACTTGATGAAGAGGGTTCCATTTTCTTAAAAGTAGAAGTAGTGCTAGACATAAGAGAGATTTGACTACAATAATGCATAGTCCAATAAGTCTAAATACAATGGGAGGATATGCAGCCCGAAGATGCCACCTCAAAGCCAATGATGATTTTGCAACAATTTCCACATATATAGCAATGACAACAACATTGCTTTTGAAGGGGGTTGGTATGTTATGGTTCTATCTTAATCTCCCTAGTTATAGGTGCTTATGAGTTAGCTAATTAATGTATGAGGCCATCCTTTTTAAATAATACCCACTAGGTAGTTGGCATATGGTTAATTAATGTAAAAAGTCATTCTTATCAAGTAAGGCCCACCATGTAGTCGGTACTCATTATTGTTGTGATTGTTGGTGGTTTGGGTAGTGAGAAACTATTTATAGAGATAGGAAGCCATGTATTGATTTTTCAAGGATTATCATTGTATTGAACAACTACTCATTTGGATGTTTCATCCTCGAAGAGGTCAACGAACATTGCTTACCTTTTGGAATATCTATGAAGGGTTCTATTTTATACGTGCTATGTTCTGGTTTTGTCTCTTTTTTTCTTGTAGTTTTGAATTTCTTCATATTTATTGATCTTAAATTATCTATATCCATTGTACATGTACACTACATAATATCTCCCATATGGGACATCCATACTGCAAGGAATCCCCTCCAATTCTCATTCACCCTCCTTCATTAGTGCACCATCTTCCTAGGAAAACAACTCGAAGCAACCAAAAACTACTAGCTATGCTATCCTAAAACTCTCAAATGTATTTATGTTGCTCCCTTGATCATTGTCAAGGGTTCCTTTCACACTCTCCTTTTCATACTGCAAATCTATGAGAATGAAATTTCACTTGTAAATTATCAATTTCCTTATATCTTCCATGTTATTGGGCTTACTATGATCATTTATATCCATCACCCTTCGTTTGTGGAACACTGCTATAGTTGGTGTCTCATTTTCGTTAGTTTAGATCTCCCTTTGTTTGATCAACCAATTGCATCTTGTGGTGTCTTGGCTTCATCCCTTTGCACTCATGTAAACCTTCATCTACACCTCAAAGGGAGCTTCAACATAAATATACGAGCAAGGAGATGACCTTGATCTCTACTAAGGGCACACTGGATCACAAGCTTGCATTTGTACATAAATATTTTGTTTGGGTGGTTTGATCGTTGTTTTCATTTCATTGTATTGGAGATATGTTATATTTTCTTTTTTTCATCAGAGGAAGTTGATAAACATCATGGTAGTTATACGCCCATTTAACATTTTCCTTTATCCAAACTCAAGTAACTACCAATAGATTAGGCTGGGATAGATTAATGCAAGGTCAAACCTAATTAAGGCCTTTCATCTACCTAGGAAAGAAATAAATCTCAATATCCCTTCCTATTTGCATGGTCACCATTGCAAAATAGGTAACAAACTTAATGATCTATGTTATATAATTTATTTGGGTTTAAAAGAGGGTTGGTTGTGTTGCATATACTATCATTTTATTTTTGGATATGCACTTTACTTCCAAGTAGATTAACTAGGCCACCAAGATTAAAGAGGACAATAACCAACTTTGTTTTCGTTGCTTCATTGATCCCATAATTACTTTATTTTGTTGTTTTTAATCAATCTAATTCAACTCCCATTTAAATCATTAACAAATCCATAGGTAGTTAAATAAGATCAATTCCTCAATCAATTGAGTTTTATCCTTTCTCACACATTTTTTTTTCTTTTATTTTCCCAAAAGCTTGGGTGGAAACCTTAATTTAGCGAGTGTGGTCTTCCTAGCTTAGCAAACCCTATTTTGGCAGAGTGTTGGTTTTCCCTCTAGCTCAGGCCTCTCCTCCTTTATGTTGGATCCATAGCCTCTCAATGGGAATGTTTTCATCCCATCTATTCCTTTTGAGGATTATGCCCAAATCCTTTTGGGACACTATCATAACGTATATTAATAAACAACATGGGAGAAACATAGCTAGAAACTAAACCAATAGTCCCAAATTTACATACTAAATATGCATACAAAAAATAACCAAGTATGAAATTAACAATATTTGTGAACCACTCTCTAGATTCAAAGGTATCCTTTTGGTAAGCCTTTGCTAAAGACACTACCCTAATTTTTGGATGAACCCTTTTGCTTGAGTCGGGCATGCTCATATTGGATTTAATCATATGAAAATTGGAGAAGAGGAAAAACTCATTCCAAAACTACCATTGATCACCAACTTAAGAGGCCCATCCCTCATAAATATTGAATAAAAGTATATGAAGGTGGTAGGATAACGTGTCTTCATGTTGATGAGAAGATTGTACTCCAAACATTGCTTCCTGCAAAGAATAGTTTTCGATTTTATTGTCGTATAAATTATAAGTATGGGTTGTCCTATCAATAATAAGAATAGGAGAATGGAGGAGGGTATTTACCTAGGTTTCTATGTGATTCTTCTTTGTAGTTTTCATTTTCAATCAATTGGGGTTAATCCATCAAGGCCAAGACTTGCCTACTTTTTTAAGACATAACTTAGTTATCCAATGTTCCACTTTATTAGTTGCTCTTTTGACATGGACAATCAGGCACTCCTCAGAGGATTGAATAACTCTTTTACACCAAAATATTGTTGGATTACTAAGAGGGGGGGTGAATCAGTAATAGAGAAATTTAATCCTTTTTAACCATATAATCCAAGTGTTATATCAATGTATCATTATCATCCAATAACCGCAGAGTAAATAAGTAATGAACAAATGAACAATCATACACATACACAGTACACCGGTGTTTTATGTGGAAACCCAAAGAGGGAGAAAACCACATAATGATTTATCTTGTCTTGAAGAATTACATTCATTGGAAGCACCAACTTCCTTTGTTTTCCAGTTGCAACTGGAAGGAGGCTCCAACCCCCTAG
>JASDQU010011376.1:73217-98922 GCA_032191745.1 Picea mariana | reverse complement strand
TCATCTTCTTGCGAATGTGCGCTGCCGTCACATCTCTTCTCAGAGATAAGCCGCCACCATTCCAACAAGCTTGTTTCCGCTGCATTTTTACAGTTTCAGCTTATTTCGTTATTTAATAGAAAACCAGTTTTACTGTATCTCTGTTATTTTCGTGTTAAGCACCTATTAATAATCTATATTCATTTCGTTCTGCTCATAAAATCCGGATCAAGCTACAACCTGAGGGAAAGGATGATTTTAGGGGTTAAATTTCGCTCATGGGCTAATTTTCCATGGTTTTTCCCAAAAAATGATTCGCCCAAATTCTATAGGATAAACTTATTTTACCTTAAAAATCGCCAAAATTTTATATAAACTATATAAACTCCAGAGAAATTTGAATATTTTTACAAAAATATCGCCAAACATTTATAGTTGGCATATGCATGATTAGTAAGATTTGCCAAGGTTTCTAAATTTTAAAATAAATTTCCATCCTTAAAATCATCCCTGCCTGAGGGAAGCTCCAACTCCCCAATTCTCTGGCTACAACCAGAAAAAGGCTACAACCCCCTATGTTCTCCGGCTACAATCGGAAGGTGGCTACAACCACCTATCCTTGGCCCATCCAACCGCCCTGACGTATAAGTAGAATGATAGAACCACTGTCAAACTATCACTATGAGATATATTGTTGTAAACCTGTACCAATCAACTTGCACCAAATAACATGTACCAATAACCTGAATCATGCATCAACCATGCATCAACCTGTACCTCAAACTGTAATCAACCTGTACCTCAAACTGTAATCAACTTGTACCATAAATAAGTGCATCAACCATGCACCAATTTGTACCAAACAACCTATAATCAACATGTACCATAAACAAGTGAATCAACCATGCACCAATCTGTACCTCAACCTGTACCATGAACAATTGCATCAACCATGCACCAAACCTATACAAATAACCTGTCACAACAACTTGTCCAAACAACCTATCACAACAACCTCTCTCATCAATGTTATCAACCAAATCAGATCTACTCACCAAGACAACTCTCAAATATGTGCATCAACCAAGCATAACACAACAACTCATAATCATCACCAAGATCAATATGTGCTTATAATAATACAAGTATGCTACATCATCCATAAACCATGTGTCAAAAATACTACTAACAAGTGCCTCCAACCATGTACCAAGTATGTACCAATCATGTACCAATCATGTACCAATCATGTATCAACTACTCATCAACTATGACTCATCAATATGTACCAACATCATCAACTATACACCTCATGTATGTGTCAACTCATCAACTACTTGTCTCAACCATGTACCCGACATTTACCTCAACCAAATGCCCTCATCAATTTCATCATCCAAATATGATTTGTAACTCTGTAATATACCTGGTGTATATGATCAGATACCTACAAACCTTCCTTAACTTTAACAACAAGAGACTAGCATTTTCATCAAACTTTTCTTTAGTCTCGCATGACTAGTTTTGGATTAGTCAACAACCCTAACTTGAAATAATCATAACTTTGTACCTGTAATGAATAAAGATATGAAACTGATATAAAATGTTCTTCAGTGTGTTTTATGCAATTCCTCTATGTGTCACTACTTGGAACCTCTCAGAAAATGATTTATAGCAAAAATGGCATACCTTGTTGAATTCTGGCTTATTCTAGAGAGTGACCTTGTAGAGCGTGCCCCGCACGAAATATTTATTGAATCAATCTAAAACTATTACACAACATACTTCAGAATATACTCTAACCAATACATTTTGTCTTACTGAATTTGGATCTTTTATGAAGAATTTATGACGTTTTTACCCGAAACACTTGTTTTTGACTATTTTTAGGACTAGCCACAAACCCTATTTTCCACGAAGTGTAACTCAAAAAATACAATGACCCATGAGTTGAATGTTTTACCATAGATACTTGGATATGTTTCCTTAATGGAATAGAAATTTTATGGTCTGAATCATTCTAGAAAAAAATTCATTGCGAAAATGGTGAGATGACCTGTAAATAACATACCTTAGAAAGCATCATCAAAAGAATTTATCCTTCCTTGAATTCCGGCCTTCTTTTCTTCACCTTCCCTCATAAATTAGGCTTAGATATCCTTTGGTTACCTTAGAAACCTATAGGTATTCAATATTCTCAAGTGTGTCTTAAATGAAAGAGCCTTGCCTCTTATTTATACTCTCCAAGTAGCTTCCTTAAAAACATCTTCTAGGTCACTTTGCCCACTTTCCTTATTTTAGGGTTAACCCACTTCTAATTTCTCCACTAAATTTATTATTTAAAAAATTTATTTTGTATTCACTTTGAATTATAGTACACTCATCACTTCACTTTATTATTTACCTTCTAAAATCTCTTAAACCACTTTGACTACTTTGATCTTTTGGGGCTTCTAGATGACATAAGAGGGTCCTCCAACTTCGTAAGGCCATAACTCTCAGACCGTGAGGAGTTATGTGACATTACACATACCACCAGAAATGGAATGACATGTATGATCCATATAAAATAGTATTACCTAAAAATATAACAAAACGCATACCATTATCCATCAAACAAACTTGGGTCCATTACCCAAACCTGGGTTCTCCAACTTCTCATGGCCATAACTCTCTAACCGTGAGGAGTTATGTGACGTTCCACATACCACCAAAAATGGCATGAAAATAACTATCCATATATAATAGTTTTACCAACAAATTCACTTACCTTCATCTCATTATTCCACAAATAAGCATGGTTTCTCTAACCATACTTCTAGGATAAATCAATCTGCAAAGCGTCTTCCCGTGAGGGCTTTCACCATAAGGGGAACACTTTGGAGTTCATCCATATGTATTTTTTATCAACCATGACAATAAAATAATGAGTCATATTTACATAAAAAAAACTTGGATCCATTACCCAAATCTTTGTGCTATCAGGCTTTCTTCAAGGGTTGACATCAATGACAACCAACCTTAATCAACAATCTCCCCCTTTAGCATTGATGGAAACACTCTGATGCAATACTGAAGTCATATCACTCATGCTCCCCCTAGAACCATGCCTCTGTCCTCTACCTCTCTGTGACCATTTCTCCCCCTTGAAATCATGCCTCTATCGTCTGCATCTGATAAATCTCTCCCCTTTTGTCATCAATGGCAAAGGTATCTTTCCATCTGGGGATGCTCCCCCTAACATTGGGGCCGACTTGACACTTTCTTATTTTGTAATTTTGTTCTTTAATTATCTTTAGGGCCTACATGTACTTCCTTATTCAATTCGCTTTGTCATCTTCAAAAATTCATTTCTCTTCAACCATGAGGATTCACGTGATGTGCCACATACCACCGGAAACAACATGATGTATAATATCCATCAATAGGTGTTGTATCTGCATGTGCATTGTCCTTCATGTCCAAATACCTTCATCAAACTTGTGGTCCAAAACCCATGACTAGGGTTGAAATCAATGACAACAACCAATATTACAACAACCATGCCTCTGCCCTCTGCATATCTGTGACTATTTATCCCCCTGGAATCATGCCTCTGTCCTTTGCATCTGATAAATCTCTCCCCCTTTGTAATTAATGGAAAAGGTATCTTTACATCTGGGGMTTCTCCCCCTAACTGTACTGTCCTCTTTATGGTGCTTCCTCGTGTACATCTAAGACATATAAGATAAGCATTCAAAAGCATTCATTTTTGGAGTATAAATAACTTTGAGTCTCTGGCGAAGATACTCAAAGGATTCTCGTGGAAGTGGTTCTGTAAAGATGTTTGCCACTTGTTATTTTGTGCCCACATATTCAACTTTGATGTTATTTTTTGTAACTTGTTCCCGTAAAAAGTGATACTTGATTGGAATGTGTTTCGTCTTGGAGTGCATCACCGAATTCTTTGAGATATTGATGGTGCTAGTATTATCACAATAGATTGGAATGGGCTCATCATACTCAACCTGTATATCTGTCAGAGTTGGTTTCATCCAAAGAACCTATATACAACATGATGTTGTTGAAATATACTCTGCCTCGGCTGTAGATAAAGATATCGATGATTGTTTCTTGCTTAGCCATGATACCAAAAACTCACCCAAGTAGAATTTTGATCTAGTGGTGCTTCGTCGGTCATCAAAACAACCTGCCTAATATGCATCTGTGTAGGCAATAATTGATAGATCCTTTCCTTTTGGATATCATAATCCAAACTCTTTTATTCCTTTGAGATATCTGAAAATCCTTTTCACTGCTAATACATGTGATTCCTTTGGTGTTGCATGAAATTGTTCCACCTATCCAACTGCCTACATTACATATGGTCTGGATGCTGTCACATATAGTAGGATGCCAATCATTGACCCGTATTGCCTCTGATCTGTAGACTTCGAATCATCATCTTTGCTTAACTTGCAACTGGTTTGCAATCTTCCATTCCGAACCTCTTTATCATTTATTTGATATACTTAGTTTGAGAAATAAAAATTTCTTGGTTTCTTTGACATATATGAAGATGTTGGCATGTTTACAGCCATGTGTGCTTGTCATTGATGAAAAGATCAGAGTATGCAGCGATGGCAAAACAGGGACAACGTAAGCTCAGAAGAGATAGTGTAGAGGTGCACAAAGAGTGAAAGAGTGTGCTTGTTCATTTGATGGCAAACAAGCAGGCAAGGAAGATCAATAGCATAGGGATAACTACATGGAGAGATCAGAAGCGTAAACTCCATTTCGGAGTTTCGGATACGGGGCATTGGAGGAGTCAAGGAAGCAACTCACAACACGAATGTCAAAATGGAAAAATGCGAAACACCGGAATACGTTGATCCGACTCCATTTTGGAGTTTTGGACACTGGGAGATTGAGAAGTCAAGAGTTGAGACTCTTAAACACAGGAGTCCCGAAGTTGCGAAATCCAGAATCCTGAAATCCTGAAAGAGGCACATCAACAAGAGTTTTGCAGATCGGGAAATAACTCCATTTCGGAGTCCCGGATACTGGGAGTTGAAGTGTCGAAACACTTCACCACAGGAGTGTCGAAATGTCGAAACGGCGAAATGCAAAACCCCGAAATCCCGAAACAGGCACATCTACCAGAGTTTCGGATACCGGGAGATTGAGAAGTCAAGAGTCGAGTCTCTTCAACACAGGAAACCCAAAGTCGAGAAATGCGAAATCGCAAAATGTCAAAGACTCCACACTGGAGGTTCAGATACCGAGAGTTGGAGATGTTAAGGACTCTCATGACAGGAAGACCAAAGTTGCGAAGTGCGAAAAACAGAAAATTTGATCTGACTCCATTTCGGAGTTTCGCAGACTGGGAGGTGGAGGTGTCGAGAAATTTCACATCAAGAATGCTGAAATAGTGATATGCGAAAGCGCGAAGTGATTTGGGCTGACAGATCCAGGAGGTGAATGTGGCAGACCATGTTAGAAAGGATAGGTGGAAGACTACGAAACGTGGCACGATCAGACAACGACAAGTGTCAAGTTGATTTGGAATTTCAGGCTACTGGAATTCATAATTCTGAGTGACACATGGAAGCCACTCGGGTCATGACACGTCATCGAGTGATGCAAGACTGACCTCACTCCGGGAGTTTTTGCTTCCGGAGTTTTAACTCCATCACTCCACCAAAGTCCCAAAGGATGAAGTCCTGGGGCAGAGGATAGTCGTTCAATCACCACAGATTGTGGACCGTTGATCTAGAGATTGAAAAGCTGTAGAGAAGAGATCTAACTGGCAAGCTCCATTTCGGAGTTTCGGGGACTGTGACATGGAGCATCAAGAAACTCTACCATAGGAATGCCAAAATCTCGAAATGCTGAAATACGAATTAACCGCAAGATCCTACGGATCCAATCCAACGGTGCAGGTGAATTTAAGTATGATCGGAGGGCTACTGTTGCACTTCAGATTGTAACTGCCAGAAATGAATGATAGCTTTTGCCAGAGGAATCAAACAAGCTTCAGTGTGATCACTAGAGAAGATGAAGAGGCTCGAGGCATCTTCCAGTGGAATGGAGATTATTCTTAGAGGTGATTGACAGATGGAAGAGTGTTGAAGCCTGTAGCTGCAACAGAGAGGATTAGCTTGATTTTGATAGAGAAGACGAAGAGTCTCAACTGCCAGACATGCGATGGAATCTCGGCTTAACACCTAGTGATGATGGACACATGGATCTAAATGCCACAGAAGCTGAAGAGTGGCAATTATGATCAGGAAGAGCACTAGACATGGAGAGAACATGCAATAGCATGGAGCGAGCATGCACAAGTTGCACAGAGAATATAAGTATGCAGAACAAAGAAGAGAGAGGTTGTTGTTATTGTGAGGATTTAGGAGTGTAGAAGGAGTGTACAACAGCTGAAATACAGAGTAGAGGAATGGTGGATTAAATGGAGATGGCACACAATACATAACGGGAGAAGAACATAAAGTGTAGAGGAGTGTGCAAAAGACACCGATGCAGACAGAGCAGTGCAGTGTAGAAGAACCGTGATAAGTCTAGTAAGCCAATGATAAATATTGTATCACTGTGATAAGTTTTATTAGAAAATTTTTAATGTTAGGGTGGAAGGGAGGTGCTAGGGAGGACTGTTGTCCTCAGAGGTTCAAGTGGGTGCTTGAACACAAGGAGTTGCAGCTTCCATCTAGTTGCAACCAGAGAAACCAGGGTGGCAGGGTGGTGCAAGTGAGAACTGTTGTTCTCTGTTATACAGGTTGGTGCCTGTGTGACTGGAAGTTGGTGCTTCCATCCAGTTGGTGCTGGAACAATTAGGGAGTTGGTTCTTCCTTCTAGTTGGTGCTAGAGAAACTAGGGAGTTGGTGCTTCCTTCTAGTTGGTGCTAGAGAAACCAGGGAGTTGGTTCTTCCTTCTAGTTGGTGCTAGAGAAACCAGAGAGTTGGTGCTCTCAACAAGTAGTAGCTTGCAAAACAGAGGTTGCAGCCTCATTATGAATTGGTGCTCATATGTATGATAATGTAAAGAATGTAAAGATTACTTATCATATAAAGAAGAAGAGGTTTTTACCCCTTATGGGTTTCCTCAGGAAATATCTGTCTCTGTGTATCTCATATGTGTGACTGATGTTGAATGTGTTATTACTTATTTCCCTGTATTATTGTGATTATCATTGAATGCTTTGTAAAGAGTTTAAAATAAGCATAATTGTTTAAGCACGGTAACAACTGATTCACCCCCCCTCTCAATTGTTCAACATTTGGTATCAGAGCCGACCCCTTTTATCTAAGGGCAGATCCTAGAGCTTTAACATGTCAATCCATGAAGGAAATTCAACCAATAAGGCCCCTCTGTTCAATGGAACAAACTTTGCCTTCTGGAAAGTTAGAATGAGAACCTACATAATGGATTTAGGTGCAGACGTCTAGGATGTGGTAGACACTGGTTATGTAAAGCTAGTTGTACTAGATAATAAGAATGACAAGATAGAATTTAGCTTCAATGCCAAGTCTATGAATGTTATCTTGAGTGGGCTTGCAAAAGCAGAATTCATAAAATTTATGCACCTAGGAACTGCCAAAGAAATGTGGGACAAACTCATTAGCAGTTATGAAGGTAATGAAAAGGTAAAGGATGCCAAGCTTCAAACCTACAGAATACAGTTTAAATAGCTGAAGATGAAGGAAGATGAAACTGTTGGAAAATACTTTATGAGAGTAGAAGAAATGGTAAATGCAATAAAAGCACTTGGTGAAAAAATTGAGGAACCGTCTTTAGTTCAGAAAGTCTTGAGATCTCTCCCAGGTAGGTTCAACCCGAAGGTCTCTGCTATAGAAGAACTTAATGATCTAAAAACCTTGCACTTTGATCAACTTCTAGGAACATTGATTGCATATGAAATGAGAATAGTTAAAGATAAACCCACCTCCAGAGAAGCATCATTTAAAGAAGACAAGAATGAGGATTCTGAGCCCGATGAAATTGAAGCAAAATTTGTGAAGAGACTGAAGAAGGGATCAGGCAAATACAAAGGTAAACTGCCTTTCAAATGTTTCAACTGTGGTAGGATAGGTCATTTTGCAAATAAATGTCCCCACAAATGAAAGGATTAGACATGTGATGATGAGGAGAAGTACAAACACAAAAATTTCTTTAAAGAGAATAACTTTAAGAAGAAAAGTCTTTGCGTAAACAATGATGATGATCCTTCATATGATGAAGACAATGACTCCTCTATTGAAGATAAACTAAATGACTTCATACTTATGGCCAAAGAAGATTATGACAATAACGACACAGGGAGTGATGTTAATGAAGAAGAAGTTGTGGTTGACATGGAAGGAGAACTGATCAGTGCACTGGAAGAGATTGACAGACTAAGAATCAATAAAAGAAAGAAAAGACCATTGCTGATACAGTTCGAGAAAGAGAGTAAAGAACCTGATGAAGACCTTGTCCAACTAAAAGTAGAATTAGAAGAGGCAAAGAAAATCGGAGACATTTTGAAACGACAGTTATCAAAAAAGAAGGCAAGATGTGAAGCATTAGAACAAGAAGTAGTGAAAACTAGGAAAGAGATGGAGAAGTTTCAAGCCTTGTATAATCAGAATCTGTCAAGTATCAAATCCTTAGAAGGATTAGCCACCATTCTGAATCAACAAAGGAATCCAAAGCTGAAAAATGGTTTGGGTTATGAAGAGGGATCAAGTAGTGGCAAGCCAAGAAACGAAGAACCCATCAAGTTTATCAAATGTACAACCAATGACAACAACAAACCTATAGAAACAAAGGAAGACAATCAACCACCCAGGACGAGTAAGGAAAAAGGTGCCAGGACTGAATCTGTAGAACAAAGAAATAATGCACTCCCTGCTGAAAGACATCATCAGCATGGAAGAAATTGATTTGCTCAAAGAAGACAACCATTTTCCAGGTACAAATAATTTTTCTATGGCTATTGTTTCTATTGTTCTAACTTTGGTCACAAAACTGTAAATTGTCCCTTAAGATTTAGACATGAGAAATTAATGTTTCAAAGGAATAAATACTTGCCACAACAAAAAATGATGCAACCAAGTAAGAAATCTTCACAGATTGCAAATTGCCAAATTAAGTCTAGGGACATGCAACTAAGGAGGTCAAGAAATAATCAACAGTCAATGAGTAGACAACGCTACAACAATAATTTTGACCTATTGAACAGTAAGATTGAATGCTACATCTGTCATAACTATGGACATAAATCCGTTGACTGTCGATTAAAGAACTATGAACCAGATTCGAAGTCCCCTGCTGAAAATGTCAAGTTTTGGAAGAAGAAAGAAAGTGACAAGTGTGGATTAGTGTTGTCAACTCAAAGAAAAATGAACCCTTGGTATATAGATAGTGGATGCTCCAAACATATGATGGGAGACAAAGGTAAGTTTCTATCTCTAAGTGAAATCAAATCAGGAAACGTAACCTTTGGAAATGATGCTCCAGGTAAAATAAAGGGTAAAGGGATGGTGAGTTTAAGTAATGGAAAAGGAAAATCCCAAGATGTTCTACTTGTAGATGGGTTGAAACATAATCTGCTCAGTGTAAGTCAAATGTGTGACAGAGGATGTGAAGTGGTGTTCACGTCCAAGGACTACAAGATAAAGTCTGTAAACTCAGGACAAGTGGTGGCCAAAGGCATAAGGACAAAAAATAATGTATATGTGTTGGAAGAAAATAGAAAAGATTGTCATCTAAGCAAACATGATGAAAGTTGGTTATGGCATAGGAGACCTGGACATCTAAACTTTGACCACTTAATCAAACTCAGAAATCTCGAGGCAGTAAAAGATCTTCCAAGAATATCAAAGCCCCAAGATTCAATGTGTAAACCCTGCCAAGTAGGAAAGATGAACATGACACAGTTTAAGTCCAAGAGCTTTACTTCAACAGAGAAACCACTCCAACTAGTTCATATGGATTTATGTGGACCATCAAGACAGGAAGGAACAGGAAAATAAAACTACTTCATGTTGATCATTGATGATTACTCCAGACTTACTTGGGTTGCCTTTCTCAAAGAAAAAGCCGAATCATTTGAAAAGTTTAAAATATTTAAGGCTTTAACTGAGACTCAAATAGGCAAGAGGTTAAAGGCAGTAACATAAGACTGAGGAGGAGAGTTTATGTCAAGTGACTTCAAGGAATTCTGTGATATGCATGGGATCAAGAGAGAATACACAATCCCAAGAACTCCACAACAAAATGGAGTAGTTGAGAGGCAAAACAGAACAGTGCAGGAAATGTCCAGGTCAATGATGAATGAGAAGAACATTGGTCAAACCTATTGGGTAGAAGCAATACACACAACAGTCCATGTTCTTAACAAAGCCCACCTCAGACCACAAAGTGACAAGACACCTTATGAACTGTGGTTTGGGAGACCTACTTCAATTAAACACTTCAAAGTCTTTGGGAGTAAATGCTACATAAAGAATAATGATGAGAACCTTGGCAAATGTGATGATAGGGATGATGAAGGTATCTTCTTGGGGTATGCTACAAACAATAAAGGATACATATGCTATAATAAGAGGCTGCATAAAATGGTTGATTGTATCGACGTAAAAGTTGATGAAGGAATCCTAGCAAGAGAGGTGTACAGTAATGAGTCTTCTACAGAAGACACAACTAAAGCCGAAGACGAATAGGTCCAAGAATCAGAAAACGAAGACTCTGAATCAGATGAAGACACAGATACTTAGATAGACTCAAATCAGTAGACAACATCAAATTCCTCCTCCAGAATCACTCAAAAGAATCATCCTGCAAGTCGGATAATTGGTGAAAAAGACAAAGGTGTACAAACCAGGAGAAAGCTAATCAAAAACACTAAACAATCACATATAGCTTTCATATCCATGCTGGAACCCAAGAATTTTACTGAAGCTAGCAAAGATGAACGTTGGATTAAAGCAATGAATGATGAACTTGATCAGATTGAGAAAAACAATACATGGGAGATGGTTCATAGACCGAAAGGTACAAATATCATTGGTTCCAAATGGATCTTTAAGAATAAGTTGAACGAGCAGGGACAAGTTGTCAGGAACAAAGAAAGATTGGTCTGTAAAGGCTATGCTCAAATAGAAGGACTGGATTTTGATGAAACATTTGTGCCTGTAGCAAGGTTGGAAGCTATCAAAATATTTCTTTCTTATGCTTGTCATAAAAGGTTTAAAGTCTATCAAATGGATGTCAAGTCAGCTTTTCTAAATGGAGATTTAAATGAAGAAGTCTATATGGAACAACCAGAGGGTTTTGAAATGTCTAATAACCTTGACTTAGTATGCAAGCTGAAGAGATATTTATATGGGTTAAAACAAGCTCCTCGTGCCTAGTATCATAGATTGGATACGTATCTCAAAGACAAAGGGTTCAAGCGAGGAACAATTGACAACAATCTATATATCAAAACAAAGGGTGATGATTTGCTCATAGTGTTTGTCTATGTAGATGACATCAGCTTCAGATGTAATAAGGATTCATTGGTAGAATGGCTTTCTTCTGCCATGGAGTCTGAGTTTGAAATGTCTATGATAGGTGAACTGTCATTTTTTCTTGGTCTGCAAATTACTCATAGGTCTAAAGGGATGTTCATTTCTCAAGAAAAATATCTAAGATAAATGTTGAAAAGGTTTCAAATGGAAGATTCTAAACATGTGGGCATACCTATGGTTACTGGATGCAAATTAGGCAAGGATGATGACTCACCTGATGTTGATCAAAGTTCATATAGGTCAATGATAGGCAACCTGTTGTACATCACAACATCTTGCCCAGACATAATGCATGTTGTTGGAATGGTAGGAAGATATCAGTCTGCACCTAAATAGAGTCATTTGCTAGCTGTCAAAAGGATATTCAGGTATTTGAAAGAAACAATGACTTATGGTCTGTGGTATCCCAGAAATCAGAATTTTCAGTTAACTGCCTATTCAGATGCAGATTGGGCAAACTGTGTTGATGAGAGAAAAAGCACCAGTGGAGGAGCATTCTTCCTGGGTGGCTTGTTAGTAGCATGGCTTAGTAAAAAACAAAGTTCCATTTCTTTATCGACTATAGAGGTAGAGTACATTAATGTTTCTACCTGTTGCACTTGAGTATTATGGATGATTCAGACACTTGTAGACTTGAAGGTAAAATACGCTGCACCGATCCCAATTCATTGTGATAACACTAGTGCCATCAATGTGACCAAGAATCCTGTATTCCACTCCAAGACCAAGCATATTCCCATAAAATACCATTTTCTAAGAGAGCATGTCACCAATTAGGTTGTTCAGGTCCATTACATTCCAACCACAGAACAAATTGTAGACATCTTTACTAAACCCCTAGCCAAGACACCATTTGAATATCTCAGACAGAAGCTGGATGTCATCCTGTCTCACACCTAAGAGAGTCCATCCTGTTAGGGGAAGTTTTGTATTGATTGAATATATGATACCTCCTAAAAATACTGCAACATCTCAGGGGGAGCATGTTTTCTTTGACATTGATGTCAAAGAGGGAGAAAAGGAGTGGTCCGGACTGGATGCTAAAGTTGGAGGTACAAATAGATTAGAGCAGTCGTTCAGGGTTGCCATCAATGCCAAAGGGGGAGATTGTTGTCATGTTTACAGGCAGGTGTGCTTGTCATTGATGGCAAGATCAGAGTATGTAGCGATGGAAAAAAAGGGACAACATAAGCTCATAAGAGATAGTTCAGAGGTGCACGAAGAGTGTAAGAGTGTTCTTGTTTATTTGATGGAAAACAAGCAGGCAAGGAAGATCAACAACGCAGAGATAACTACATGGAAAGATCAGAAGCGTAAAATCCATTTCAGAGTTTCGGATACCGAGCATTTATGAGTCAAGGAAGCAACTCATGACATGAATGTTGAAACGACGAAATGCAAAACACCGAAATACGTTGATCTGACTCCATTTCAGATTTTTGGATACCGAGAGATTGAGAAGTCAAGAGTTGAGACTCTTCAACACAGGAGTCCCGGAGTTGCGAAATCAGGAATCCCAAAATCTCGAAAGAGGCACATCAACAAGAGTTTTGTAGATCGGGAAATAACTCCATTTCCGAGTCCCGAATACCGGGAGTTGAAGTGTCGAAACACTTCACCACAGGAGTGCTGAAATGCTGAAACAACGAAATGCGAAACCCCAAAATCCCAAAATAGGCACATCTATCAGAGTTTCGGATACCAAGAGATTGAAAAGTCAAGAGTCAAGACTCTTCAACACAGGAAACCCGAAGTCACAAAATGCGAAATCAAGAAATGTCAAAGACTCCATACCGGAGGTTCGGATACCAGGAGTTGGAGATGTCAAGGACTCTCACGACAGGAAGCCCGAAGTTGCGAAGTGTGAAAAAATGAAAAGTTGATCTGACTCCATTTTAGAGTTTCGCAGACCGGGGGGTGGAGGTCTCGAGAACTTTCACATCAAGAATGTCGAAATTGCGATATGCAAAAGTGTGAAGTGATCTAGGCCGACAGATCCAGGAGGTGAATGTAGCAGACCACGTCAGAAAGGACATGTGGAAGACTATGGAACGTGGCATGATCAGACAACGACAAGTGTCAAGTTGATTTGGCATTTCAGACCACTGGAATTCACAATTCTGAGTGACATGTGGCAGCCACTCGGGTCACGACACGTCATCGAGTGATGCAAGACTGACCTCACTCTGGGAGTTTTTGCTTCGGGATTTTTAACTCCATCACTCCCCCAAAGTCCCGAAGGATGAGGTCTCGGGGTAGAGGATAGTCATCCAATCACCACGGATTGTGGAACGTTGATCTGGAGATCGAAAAGTTGTAGAGAAGATCTCGAACCGGCAAGCTCCATTTCGGAGTTTCGGGGACCGCGACATGGAGCGTCAAGAAACTCTACCATAGGAATGTTGAAATCCCAAAATGCCGAAATACAAATTAAATGCAAGATCCTATGGATCCAATCCAATGGTGTAGGTGAATTTAAGTATGATCGGAGGGCTACTGTTGCACTTCAGATTGTAACTGCCAGAAATGAATGATAGCTTTTGCCAGAGGAATCAAACAGGCTTCAGTGTGATCGCCAGAGAAGATGAAGAGGCTTGAGGCATCTTCCAGTGGAATGGATATTATTCTCAGAGATGATTGACAGATGGAAGAGTGTTGAAGCTTGTAACTGCAACAGAGAGGATTAGCTCAATTTTGATAGAGAAGACAAAGAGTCTCAACTGCCAGAAAGACAAAGGAATCTTGGCTTAACACCCAGTAATGATGGACACATGGATCTAACTACCAAAGAAGCTGAAGAGTGGAAATTATGATCAAGCAAAGCACTAGACATGGAGAGAGCATGTAGAAGCATGGAGCAAGCATGCACAAGTTGCACATATAATATAAGTATGCAGAACAAAGAAGAGAGAGGTGTTTGTTGTGAGGATTCAAGAGTGTAGAAGGAGGAGTGTACAGTAGTTGAAATACAGAGTAGAGGAATGGTGTATTAAATGGAGATGGCACACAGTGCATAACGGGAGAAGAACATAAAGCATAGAGGAGTGTGCATAAGACACTAATGTAGACAGAGCAATGCAGTGTAGAAGAACAATGATAAGTCTGGTAAGCCAATGATAAATATTGTATCATTGTGATAAGTTTTATTAGAAAAATTTATATGTTAGGGTGGGAGGGAGGTGCTAGGGAGGATTGTTGTCCTCAGAGGTTCAAGTGGGTACTTGAACACAAGGAGTTGTAGCTTCCATCTGGTTGCAGCCAGAGAAACCAGGGTGGCAAGGTGGTGCAAGGGAGAACTGTTGTTCTTTGTTATATAGGTCGTTGCCTGTGTGACTGGAAGTTGGTGCTTCCATCCAGTTGGTTCTTCCTTCTAGTTGGTGCTAGAGAAACCAGGGAGTTGGTGTTTCCTTCTAGTTGGTGCTAAAGAAACCAGAGAGTTGGTGCTCTCAACAAGAAACAACTTGAAAAACAGAGGTTGCAGCCTCATTATGAGTTGGTGCTCATATGTATGATAATGTAAAGAATGTAAAGATTACTTATCATATAAAGAAGAAGAGTTTTTTACCCCTTATGGGTTTCCTCAGGAAATATCTGTCTCTGTGTATCTCATATGTGTGGCTGATGCTGAATGTGCTATTACTTATTTCCCTGTATTATTGTGATTATCATTGAGTGCTTTGTAAAGAGTTTAAAATAAGCATAATTGTTTAAGCACGGTAAGAACTGATTCACCCCCCCTATTAGTTGTTCAACATACGACCCAAAAACAAGGATAGTCCTCCAAGTAATGACATTTCAAATTCATTATGCATATGTTACACCTCAAATTTACTCACTTCGATAGTGTCACAAGTGTCGTCATTACAAGTGTTGTAAGTGTCGCATCTTGTCTACAAGTGTTGCATTTTGACTACAAGTGTTGCAAGTGTCACAAATAATATGTTTCCATATTGCCTATGTTGTGCCCATAACGACACCATAAAGACACTTAAAGACACCTCAAAGGTGGTTTGGAAGAAGAAAATTCATTTGGCAGGAAGTACAAGCCCTTTCCCATTGGAAAAACCATAAAAAAAATTAGTTTTGTGGAGGAGTGCTCCCCTACCCATTGTCAGGGAGTGCTAGCACTCCCTAGGCCTCTCTGGGGGAGCGTTTCAGCGCTCTATGCACCCTTATGGGGGAGCGCTACCCCATCTTCAGAATTTCTGAGTTTGTTGAGGGAAATTAGGGAAGAATCCCTCAATTCTTGAAGGTGGTTGGATTCAAGGAGATGGTCAAGGCATGATCTTAGGGAAGATCCTCAACTGAAGGAGAGGAATCCTCAACCTATCCCAAAGATCTCTCAAGTAATTGGACCTCTCCAAGGTTATATAAAGAGGCTTTCTCATGGTGAAAGGGTACATTACATGTAGAAGGAAGTTGGAGAATTACATCAAACTTATGATCTCATGAGTGAGATTCCATCAAAGCTATCAGTGGATATTGATTGAGCAAAGGGGTTGGACAAGGAGAACTGGAAGAAGCTGTTGCACCTTCATTCAAAGGATTGTAAGTACTTTTACTTATTCTCATTAATATAATCAATGCTTGGCCTGTTTATTTCAAACTTGTAATTGTTCCATATAAGTTTGTATATAGTAGATGGATCTATGTTTGAGCTAATATTAGTACAGTAGGAAGTCTTTTGTACTTTTGTTTGTCTTGCAGTTGCTCAAGATCGAAACTCATCATGGACCTTGCAGGGACAACCGACATTCATAAGGTACATACCTTCCTCCTTCTCTTTCATTCATCAACTTGATTAGATCTAAAAGGAATTAAGTGTCCATGTTAATCACTTTCTTTCTTAGAGTTAAGGGTATAGCTCTCAAGAGGAAATCTACTTGTCCGTGGGGAGATTTTCCTACAACAGAAATTGGCGACTCCACTGGGGAGGAGCTCTGATTTTTGTTCCCATTCCCAGATCTTGTTTTGGCCCTTTTCCCATTGATTTTATATTATTTACATTGTCTTGTTGATTCTTATATTGGTTTGATTGCCTCATTATGTCATCAAGATCACTCTGATTGACTGAAATTCCTTCATTTTTTGAATTTTTGGACACTTTTTTGAGTTTTTGGAGTAGTGTGCTCCCCTACCCTTAGCACCAAGGCATTGGCACTCCCTGAAAGTGTTCCACAGAGTGTTGGAGTTCTCTGTGTCCCCTTTTGGGGGAGCGCTACCCCATTTTTTGTGATAAATTCTCCAAAATTTTCATTTTTTGAAGCTATTTCTGGGTTTTGGCATTTGCTCAGGGTCCTATACTCTCAGTCCATTTTGATATTGGCTTTCAAACACCCTTCTTTCTGAGATTTCATCATCTTTTGTTTTGGATTTTGACATCTTCTTTCCTTGCCTTGAAGCCACTCTTTATCTTTGCTGACCTAGAGTAAACTTGTTGTTTTCTTCTCCTTTATCTGATTGAGTGAAAACTTTTGTGAGGAAATCCAAAGGTCTGTGAACTTTTCATTTGATATTTGAGGTCAAATTTCCATCATTTCTCTTTTGTTTGAGGTTTTGGTTCTTGTTTACAATTTGGTTATCTTTGTTCTTCTTGTCTATTTCACAATGAGAGTGTGTCTTTGTTTTGTGTGAGGTTTGCTTCTGACCGTTTAATCCTGAAGTCTGATTGGCATTTAGAAGTCTTGCATCTGATTATCATTCACATAGAAACAAAAGGACATATTTTAGTGATTAGTTTGGACATTAGAAGGCATTTCTGAAATTTTAGCATTGCATTGGATTTCATTGAGAAACACTTGTATAAGGACATTGCATTTTAGTGTTTGATAGTGAAAACAACTTTCTCTCTTTCCCTTAAATAGCCATTCATCGAAAGATAAGATTTCTTATCATCTTCTTGTGCATTTTTTGGGATTTGAGTCATCATACCATCAATTTCATTGTCATACACCCTTTGAGTAAAGAACATCCATAAAATCAACGCTAATTAAAAATTATCTGGAACATTTTTTTGTTTTTAGGATCTTCCACCAACATTAGACTAGGATTAGCACTTTGGATTAGGTTGTGAGTACAACTCTCCAAAGTTTTCAAAATGAACATTAGCATCCTGAGATAGGAAGAGTCAAATCCAATTGTCGTATAGGATTTCTGGGATCCCCCTCTCACACAGGGGTTACACATGAGGTCACATTCGGGTGAGTTACGGATATTATCCCTCCGTGGTTCAACTATTTGTAGTGGTCGGTTCATATATTGGGGGTCACTTGGAGGTATACCCACGATTATGTGTGGGAGCCTCTCGAGTTGATTTCAGACTTGTTATCCTGCCCATACGTTTTGATTGGACTGTCGATTGTACCCGCTCAGGGGGCGACTGCGAGTTGGTGTCCTTAGTTGCCATAATCCTTAGGTACTTACACGAGGTGACAGTGAAGGGAAGTCTCATTGTACCTGGAATAGACATTGGTCAAACTCACTCGGGCTCCTTGGAGGGTAAATCCACAATTACTACGTGGAAGCTTGCACCAAGGTGAAAGTCCATTAAGCAGGTCACCATTGTAACTATTCCACCATATCCTAGCCCCTTCTTGACTTGATCACACGATGTTGGATTTCATCACCAACTAGTATGATCATCGAGAGAATTTTTGTTTGCTTGGTTGATTCCTAGATTTTATTAGCATATGCCATTTCTTTTTGTTAGTTGGCCCTAGATTTTCAGTGTGTATTGTTATTCTCCAAAATTGAGCCTGTAGATAATAAAGGTCTTCGCCTATCACATAGGATGCAAGGGCTGCCTTCGGAAGGCTATCAACCCTTACCTCCTAACCCTCCAGAATGCAACTACCATGGAGAGGTAGAAAATCAATATGACGCTGGAAGTGTTATTTCTCCTCCGTTAGATAACTCAAAAGGCGCTTTGGTTACAGTTGAAAATCCCACTCCTCACACTACATCTATGTCGGTAACCCCTCTCGAACCACTTTTGCTTCGTTTAGAATCCCTTGGGAATGCCATAGATGAAGAGGTCCCATGATTATCGGAGATAATTTTTACTGAAAAATATATGGGATCCACAGAACCAACGTTTGGTGATGAGTATAGGACTCATGTTTGTCTTAGCACTCCAGTAGATACAAATCCCACACTTGCTCGTTCTGTATGGAGGACTTCATTGGGACGCGATCTCTATGTGCATTTCAAATCCTTTCGACAACCCTTTCATCCTCATGACCCTCCTGGTGAAATAGGACCATTCGATCAAACCATGAATCACCCAGTCGATCAGGTCATTAACCCTATTGTTACATTAGCACAAGTCCATCCTAATACTGGACTCATCACCTCTACTCATCTCCAAGGCACTTCGATCCCTGCCCCCGTTTTTACAAGCTTTTACTCTACAGCTCCACATGTTCCACACGATCCTGTTGGGACATCTTTTCACCCAAGAATGCAGACCCCTGCCAGCCAAATACAGTCGGCTGGAGGGAAACCACCATCTAAAAAACCTTTCCTTCCTAGAGGACTACCATTCTATGGCGGGCCTACCCCTCCCGGGGAACAACCCCCTTTTCATGCTCCTCCTGGAGGGAAACCTCCCTTTTCCAGTCATACCTTAGTCATTAATCCACTGCTGGCAGGGGGGAAACCTTCAATTGCTGGAAACCCTTCACAATCCTAGGGAGTATCTTCAGGAGGCACTTTTATTCAACCCCACATTGGTGGGCACTCATATCATAACCCACTAGGAGAAGTATCAAATCCCGTTCTTTCCAGAACATCTTACAGACAACCTTATCCGGGTGGCATCCCAAACACCACCTGGAGTTCTCCAGGACAACAGGCGTATCCTCCTCATGGGTCTAATGTGTATCTGCCTCTGGGATCTACTCCTTACCATACTCAAGGGAAAAATGTTTATCCTCCTTATGGGCAAGCAAATCACTCGGCCTATAATGCTCAGAACCCACCGGGTTATGCAAATGTTTCTCATCCATCATTGAATCCTGCTTATCCTGGCTAGCAACAATCATATGTCAGAGGACCTACTGGTTAAAACTATACACCTAACCTAGTTTATGGTCCTACTGGTGTTCCTATGCCACACCAGTATCATCCGCAAATTAACTGACAACTACCTTTCCTTGCAACTCTGGATCTCCCATACTTGTCTCGGTTAACTAATGAACCTATTTTTCATTCACCAGTTTGGCTAGTCATTCCAGCTAAACTTCCTTTTGATATTCCGAAATTTGACGAAAAATCTGGCGAAGATCCAAACAACCATGTGATGACTTTCCATTTGTGGTGTTCATCAAATTCCTTCATGGATGATTTTGTACGTTTGCATCTTTTCCAGCGAACACTTACAAGCTCGGCAGCAAAGTGGTATATTGAACTACCACGTGCTTCTTTTCATAATTTCAATTCCCTTGCCATGTCTTTCCTCACACACTTTCAACTACCTATTTGCTACGAGACGGGTAGTGAACTCTTGACCTCCCTTCATCAAATCGACTCCGTGCATATCTCTGACCATATTCATGAGTGGAGGATGAAGGATGATCAAGGTAATCATTCCTGACATATTATTGGCGGAATGGTTTACTAAATCACTTTTACCCCCGATCGCTCACGATGTCGCTATGGGTGACGCGGTCACTGAGGAAGAAGCCATTGCTCAGGCTCAGTACTTAGATTTGGTTCATTCACAATTTGCTACTTTGTATGATTTGCTTCTGAATGTTTCTCAAGCTAATACCGATCCATCTAAGTCGTCATACTCATCTCATGCGGATGGTGTTATCGGTTCCGTCAAAACTCAATCTACTTCCTAATCGACCACACTCTCCTCTACCTCCTCCCAAACTCAGATCTCTGAGGTGAATGCAGTTCAATCTGCCCCTTCACAACAATCCAGAGGTAAGAAGAAGACAAAGAATAAATCAAAAAATACCAATAACAATGAACAACCAAAAAATCAAGCTCTAACACCTGCTACTGAAAAGAAACCACAACGAAAACTGAAATTCCAGTGTATCATTTGTGGTGACGATCACTACACTCGAGACTGTCCACATTGCAATGAAGTGGCCAAAATTTTCCAAGGAAATTCACAACCCGATGTGCTTACTTAGCCTTTTCCACAGTAGCAATCCATGGTTACTCAAACCCCCTCTCCTGGGGGCAGTTCTAGCCATCCTCGTGATGAGGCCTCAACGAGTGCACATATTTATATGTTTAATGGGATTAATTTGAACACTCTCTCTAAGACATACGACACACCAGGTAACCCTGACAAAGGAAAAGACACTAACGGTACCGGTACTTTACCGGATCCATCACCATCCTCCGTTAGTATTCCATCGGTTACTCCTCCGTCTGGACCACTTCAGATTGAGAAACCTACATTCAACTCTATCTTATGCCCTCCTAAGAGAACTATCTGCAAAGCTACCTTTAATCCTAGCTCACGTGCCGCCCAAAACTACAACATTGTTGAAGATTTGGCTCAAGCATCATGTGTTATGTCTATGTTAGAAGTTCTACAACACTACCCCAGTCAACGTAGAACACTCTTGGCTGCTATTGGTGCAATTGATCCTGAGTCGTCCAACCATATCATGTTTAACCTGGAAAATTATGTGTCTCGACTCTCCCACCAACTTGCTTTTCAAGTTGATGTTGTTGTTCATAATCAATGAATCCACCGAACTATTCTGGATGATGGAGCCTCAACTTGTGTCATGTCTTTAGCATGTTGGAAAGGTTTAAAATCAACCTCACTCAACAAATCCCCAACGATGTTACGCACCTTCGATGGGTGAGGTTTTCATCCCCATGGGATTTTACAGTCCCTGCCCATCCAATTGGGTGGCAAAACTGTTACTGTTGATGTTGAGGTGGTCGATGCTCCCCTCGATTACAACTTGTTACTTGGAAGAAGTTGGTTTTATGCTATGAATGTCGTTGCCTCATTGGTCTTTTGATGTGTACAATTTCCTAATCAAGGCAAAATTGTCACTGTTGATCAGTTGGATTTCTGTACGACCGACGCTCGCACTCCCGCTACCAACAATATTCCTTTCTTAGGAGACCAAAAGATCACATATGAAAGTGTTGGTGTTGGCTTACTGAAAGATTCTAGCCTCATGGGTACCTTCCCTACACCACTTTCGCCGATTACACATCATATTGCCACTGTCGATATGATTTCGACTGTAGCTTATCAATCTTTGGAATCATTTGACCCTTGGATTGTAACTAGTCTATTGGAATTCGATGCACTCGGTGACACCATGCCACTTAGTCCAGTCGAAACATCATACGTTTCTATCCAATCCACTTCTCCCTCGTCGAATGACCAACATCTATTGGCACCCGACAGTTTTTAGATGCAATCACAGTTAAGTTCCTTGTCGCCTGCGATCGATTACATTTCCCCATTTTTTCCCTCGGTTGAATCTATCATGGAAATGTTGAGCATTGACAAGCTACCTTAGGATGATAACCATCATCGATCCTCTTTTTTCCCCCCTCGTGAAGAAATTTGGGAAGATATACAGTCTATCTCCCCTCCTGATGTCAAGTTTCTATCGTCTCCCATGCCTTCAACTTCAGACGATTTGGATCCGATAGTTGACATGGTAATCTCTTCGGTAGAGATTTTGGAACCTGATCTCCTTATCCCTATCGCGGACCTCGACATGTGTTCCTTCGAGAGTGAGTTTCTTCCATCCAGTGAATATCTCTTGGCAGCCATGCGGAGTTTTGTCCCTTGACATGGTGTCCTTCCAGAGCATTATTCTCTTGGAAGTCATGATCAAGCAGAGTCCACGAGCATAGTTTCTCTTCTCTATGGCAAGCTCATTAAAAAATGAAATAGAGGCCTTGAGCATAGTTTTCCTCTCTGTAGCAAGCTCGTTAAAAAATGAAACAACAATCTGGGGATTGCACCCAGATCCCTGAGCATAGTTATTTTTCTTGTGTCAAACTCATTAAAAAATGAAACAATCACCTCTCTTGAACCTTCTTTTCATCCACTCTTATCCTTTTTCTCCGTATAGTATAGAAATTGGTGACAACCTCACAGTCGGTGAATGAATTGAAGCTTGGAGGGCATGTCTCCAATCTTTGATGATCATTCTAGAGTTAAGCCACTAGATTTCAAGTTGGGGGCATACCAAGCTTAGTCTTTGTTCTTTCTCGTGCTTAGAAAAAACATGAGAATGTAACCGAGTAGAATTTTATCACTTTTTCGGACTCGCATGGATAAACAAAAAAGGAACCCCTTGGAGTCTTCTTTGAGCTCTTTTTAGACTCTCTAAAAATGAAAAGATTGCCGAGTGATCTTGCTTCCTTTTCCACTCATTAAAAGGTTTGAAAGGGCATCTTTTGAGTGATAATTTATCTCTTTTTCGGCCTCGCGAGACTAACATTATGAAAAAGGAAAACATTGGAGTCGTCTTTAAGTTATTTTCAAACTCTCTAAATATGAAAAACCACCGAGTTTACCTTCTCTAGACTCCTTAAACGATCATACAATGAAGGGCCCATATGGGACCGAACCCTTACTTCTTCTAGTTCGTTAAATAAAGGAAGAGGGACTTACTGAAGGTGAGTCATATCGAGCATGTGTTACCCTCCTCAAGCTCGTTAAATTAAAAAGAGGTACTCATCTATCTGGATGGAGGAAAAATTGAAAGAAGCAAGCCAAGCAGTTGTTAGGACCATACAATGTACCATTTTGGCCACTCTTTTTGCCACCTTTACACCTTGTTTCACTCACATTTAAACTCACATTATCACCTTACCTTATCTTTCCAAATGTATATAACTCTCTTCTCGTTACTATATGTTTAATTCGTTTTGCATATAATTTTACATTATTCTTGTACTTAACCATTGATTAGAAATGTATAAGTGCTGAAACAGTTCAAACTGCAGATTAACATTAAGGTCTATTGCTGAAACAACAAGATGTTGTTACACAGTCTGTGGACTATGATGTTGAAACAACAACACATAGAAGCTGTTGCACTCTTCATGGTCTACAATAATGAAACAACAACTCGAAGAAGCTGTTACACAGTCCGTGGTCAATGATGCTGAAACACAGAAGAAGTTGTTAGTCCGTGGTCAACGATGCTGAAACACAGAGGAAGCTGTTACATAATCCGTGGTCAACGATGCTGAAACAACAACTCACACAGGTTGACTACAACAACCACACCTTGAGCTAGCATCAACCATCACCACTGTCTGAGAAGTGCTGAAACAGTTAGAACGCAAATCCCGTGGCTGAAACAACCCATGATTTGCGATGCCGAAACAACATACAACAACAGTAACAAAAGACAAATAAAGAAGCTGTTACTCCAAGCCGCAACAACAACACCTCACGCAACACTTGTAATAACATTCTGTTAAGGGAGACTACGATATCCTATTCTAGTTTAGAAAGAAAATATGACTAAGAATAGGACTCAGATGTACACCTGTAATTAGTTGATTAAATTGTATCGAAGGGATCCCCCTCTTTAAATAAGAGGAAATCATCATTCGAGATCATCTTCTATTTTTTTGCTAAGAAGGATTTACAGAGAAGGACGTATTTCATTTTGGATTGTAATATGATACATTGACAGATGAATAAAAGACTGTTTTGAGCATTTCTCTCTAGTCCCTTTCATTTCAGGGGAATCTTGTGAGAAGGGAGGGCCCACCTTCTTCACAAGATTCACCCATTAGCTTTGTAGAATATTAGTGTTATTTCTGTTTATGCCTTGATTAAATTATGTTTTGCTGAAACACTACTTTATTGAATTTGTTTTGCTGAAACACTACTTTACTGAACTCTGGTTTGTTGTTACATTGTTTTCATATGATTCATGTTTGGGTAACTGTTAATCACTCTAGTTAGCAATCCTGCTTGTTGAATTATGAAAGCTTGATAATCAGGGATAGGTGTTGAAGATTCCTGCTTAGGAATTAGGGTCCTGTTCTCTGTTAAGAGTTAGTCATTTCAGTTAAGCAATGAGTTCATGAAGTGTGATGAACGAAAACAGGTGCTGAAGATTCCTGCTGAGGAATTAGGGTCATGTTCTCTGTTAAGAGTTAGTCATTTCAGTTAAGCAATGAGTTCATGAAGTGTGATGATCGGAAACAGGTGTTGAAGATTCCTGCTTTGGGAATAGGGTCATGTTCTCTGGTTACAGAATAGTTGGTCTTTCCTTTTGTAGTGTCTTGAAGGATTTCTTTTCTAGGTTGGTATTTTCTTAATGTAATCCAGGATTCTTTGACAGTTATCCCTTTAAACATTGAACTCTGCAATAGGTAGGTTGCTTTCCTATAATTCAAGTTAGAACTTCAGTTTGTTCAAGGCAAAGTGTGATTAATATGTTTTTACTACAACTCTAGGTTTCTTTTGAGAATGAGCATATATAGTGTGTGGTTACCTTTGAAATAACAGACTTCTCTGGGTTGACAATTTATGTAGCACTTGATTGTTTAGTTAATAAGAAATTATAGTAACCAACATTTTGGCACCGTTGCCGGGGAAGGTAATTGTAGATTTCAAAATCACTTATGATTTTTTAGATACAAAGATTGCATGAGAGGATGTGGAGACCCCAAAGACACTGACCCTACAGGTGGCAGGGGTAGAGGAAGAGGAGGAAGAAAGACTTATATTGACGAGATTATAACAAAGTCTGAATCTGCTGCTCAACGACCAAACCTTCAGAAACAAAATTCCCAGCCTTCATTTC
Source organism: Picea mariana (assembly GCA_032191745.1). NCBI lineage: Eukaryota > Viridiplantae > Streptophyta > Pinopsida > Pinales > Pinaceae > Picea > Picea mariana. The sequence goes on along the minus strand of JASDQU010011376.1, from coordinate 73,619 downwards.
AAGCCAACTTCGAAACGAGGAAAGAAGTTTGGAGTCTTGAGACAGTCAAGAAACCAGTAGGAAACATTGAGGACAGAGCAAGCACAGCAGAGGAGCAGACAAAAGAAAACATGGATGAGTACAATGAAGAATTACATCATGAAGAACAGGCAGGTCCTGAAGGAGAGGTAAATGATGAAAACTCTTTCTCCACATTAGGATTTCCTATTGGTGATATTCCTAGAGGGGTAGCCCCCATGAAGAAAATTCCACTCTCAACACTACCTAACTTTCATGGTTTTTCTTCAGAAGATCTTGATGAGTTCCTTTTTGAGTTTGATATATTATGCAGAAGTTATGATTACATTTCCAATGCTAAAAAATTAAAACTATTTCCAGCAACATTGAAAGGAAATGCACTAA
>JASDQU010011376.1:55266-68889 GCA_032191745.1 Picea mariana | reverse complement strand
CTAATCATAGAGATGAAATGCCATTAAACCCCCAGATAGTACTTGAACCATTTGAAAGATGGGCCTTAGACTTTGTAGGACCCATTAACCCCCCATCCAATCAAAAAGTTTACATAGTGGTCTACACAGACTATATGACCAAATGGGTGGAAGCTAAAGCACTCCATAGAGCGACCAAAGAAGCAGTTATAGATTTCTTATTTGAAGACATCTTCATCATATTTGGAGTGCCAAGAGAATTAGTTACAGATGGAGGACCTCCTTTCACTTCTCATGGCTTTAAAGCCACCCTTCAAAAATATCATATTCAGCATAGAATGACTACATCATACCACCCCCAAGCCAATGGACAGGTGGAAAGCACAAATAAAGTAATAGAATCCATTCTTACAAAAAAAGTGAAGGAAAACAGAAAGGATTGGTCTCACAGACTCCCTGAAGCATTATGGGCCTACAGAACTACCTGGAGAAATACTACAAGATTCTCTCCCTATGAATTAGTTTATGGGAAGAGTGTTGTCTTCCCTGTGGAATTTGAAATCAAAACCTTAAGGACTGCTTCAGCTGTCAACCTTGATTTGATCAATGCACAGACAGCCAGGTTACAACAACTTAATGAATTAGATGAAAAAAGACTAGATGACATTCATCAGACAACTATGATTCAACAACAAAGATCAAAATGGCATGAAAAAACTATCAAGCATAAGCAGTTCCAAAAAGGTAATTGGGCCCTACTGTATGACTCTCGGTTCAAAGAATTTCAAGGGAAACTATGTACAAGATGGCTTGGACCTTACGAAGTAGACACTGTTTTCCCCAATGGAACAGTAAGGCTCCTCACAATCGATGACTCTAAAACACCATTACCTGTAAATGGTCATCGGCTCCGTCTGTACCAGTGCCCTATTTCCAAAGAAGATTTTAAGGCCACATGCACGGCAGAATCTCATTACCTGTTTTTAGAGGGGGCTCCTACCCCTCATTGCAATTAATTCTTTTTAAGTTAATTTCTTTAGTATTAGATTAGATTTCGTTTACTAATAATCCATGTCAAGAAACACCATGTTACAATCGATTTTTGCAGATTCCCGATCAAAGCATAGGCCTACTAAGAAAGGACGATCCAACTTCAAGAAGAGGCAAGCTTTCCCATTGCTGAAACACCATTGTTCAACAACTCTTTGCTCTTTCTTCATTGCTGAAACACCACTGTTCAGCGACCTTTTGGCTTTCCCCCACTGTTGAAACACCACTGTTCAACAATATTTCACACCATTTTCCCCCCATCGCTGTTCAACAACCTTTCACCTTTTTCCCCATTGCTGAAACACCATTGTCAGCAACCTTTCACCATTTTTTTTCCCATCGTTGTTTAGAAACCTTTCACCATTTTCCCCATTGCTGAAACACCACTGTCAGCAACCTTTCACCATTTTCTCCCATTGCTGAAACATCATTGTCAACAACTTTTCGCCTTTTCCCCCATTGCTGAAACACCATTGTCAACAATTTTTCGCTTTCTCCCCATTGCCGAAACACCATAGTCCAACAATTCTTCACAGTTTCCATTGACGAAACAACACCGTCCAGCAATTGTTTCACCTTTCTTTCTGTTGCTGAAACACCAACTTTTCAGCATTCTCTATCAATAAGCTTTTGCACTCTTATACTACATTTTGTCCTTCCAATCAACAAATCCTTGATACAATTCAATCTAACAAATCAAAAGTCTCTGCCACGACCACTGTAGAACTATTATGGACAGGCATTATATTTTTTTTGCAGCACGAATCAGAAGGTAAAGGCGAAGTATGTAAATTTTATGTAAATACAATTAAGCTATAGTTAATGAGAAGATTCCAACTCATCATTACCACTCATGTAAAATAATTATGAGCTACACTTAAAAGGGGGGGGGAGGAAATATCAAACTTTTATACCATCATTTCACACGTATCAACCACCACCATTCCTATTTACCATCCTTTCGTTTGTTTCACCACCATTTGCATGCCTCCACTCGAAAAACTCACTCTGCACATAAGTTGTTACTCAACTCTTTGACGGTGTATTTTACCGAGCTGGTAGCTATGGGAGGCTCTGTTATACAGTACGAACCCGCCACGACAGCCCTGTTAGAACACTATCCAGTAGCCTATCAAATTTTTCTACAGGCAGGATGGCTTGGTTATTTTCAGAGACTACAGTGGTATGATCAACAACAGGTTCTCCAGTTTGCTCAAAATCTCCAGGAAGACCATTCCATTGTTCAAGGGGTTCGGATTCCAGTTACAGAAGAAGATATAGTGCAGGTTTCGGGTCTCCCTACCAATGGCATTCGCATGTTCAACCGCAAACATATCATCCTGAATGCCCAACAAGATTTCCTCTTGCCAGGGGAACAAATTGAACCTAAAGGCCGGGGTGTCCGACTCAGCTCATTGCCGCCTCCATGGCCAGAAGTTGCAAAATTCGTCAAACACTAACTTACCTGCGAAGGCCAGTACCAGGTAGTCTACCAGCACGATTTTGTCCTGTTGTCTCACTTACGATATAATAGATTGGTGAACATTCCTTATTATTTGTTCGGTTGTCTTAAAAAGATGTCTCACTACTGTAAAAAGGCTAAATATCCCACCCTTTCACTCACCCATCACCATCTCGTTCAACTGCTTATCCAAAAGGGTTTTTCCCAACAAAACCCTCCACTAAACAACCCACCCATAAACCCCCAAGAAGCCGCTGAAGTTCCTGAAAATCTTCAGGAACAACAACCGCAAAACCCTCCAGATTCTCCAGAAGTACCTAATAGCCCTCCTACATACCCAATTACCCCAATTAACCCCCCTACCATACCAAGCCTTCCCCACACTTTACCATAATCATCCACTCCTGCCCTTTATATTCTTAGCAATGATTCTGAACCTCCCTGTCCCATCATTGAGAAAAAAACCCCACATAAACGAAAGCAAATTCCTTTCTTTCCACCCTTTTTACAAAGAAAACGAACAAGGGCCTCAACAAGGCCAGCCACTACTGCCACTTCCCTAGACCCCCAACCCATATGACTAATACCCTGTACACCTCTAACCTCCCAAATGTCGGAATCTTTACCTATTCCACCTACAGGCACTGAAACACAAGAACCAGATGCCCAGTATGTTGTGACATCATCCGTTTCAAACCTAGTAGCTGAAACACAAGAACCAACTACTCATTCAGTAGTTGATACACCAGAACCAGCTACCCATTTAGTAGCTGAAACAAAAGAACCAGCTACTCATTCAGTGGATGAAACACAAGAACCAGCTATAGCTGTCACACAAGAACCAGCTACAGCTGAAACACAAGAACCAACTGTTGATATTGTTATTGAGACACAGGAATCAGATGCCCAGGGAGTTTCAACATTACTTTCTTTACATCAAGAAGCTGAAACACAAGAATCAACTGTCGTTCATGTAGCTGCTCCACAAGAACCAGCTAATGAGGTTGTGACTGCTACACAAGAACCAGTCATTCCTCAACCAGAACCAACAATGGCCTCTGTCTTGCAAGAAAATGAGTTTCTAAGGTCTGAACTGGAAGCCTACAAGCAAGAGCTAGCCATGGCAAAGGAAGCATATGAGAAGGAACTTAACTTGCACACCCTAGCTCGCATAGAAACCATGTCAGAGGGGACTACAACAGAGAGCCCGTGTAAAGAATATATGTGCAGTCAATGTGGGGACATCTACTATCAAGCAGGCTACAAAGTAACTCAAATTCCAATGCCAGGAGCTCCCCCTGCACCTTCAATTTTTGCAGTCAAAGAAGAACACCCTGCTGTTACACAAGAACCAGTAGGACTTTCCAAAATTAAGACTGAGCCCTGGCCTACAACAAATGCCAATTTTGAAACCCCTATCTTTGTTAATAAAGCTGTACAAACATTGCCTATTGATGAACCTGCCCCTCCCAGCCAGATCAACACCCAGACCTTTGTGGAACAAGCCACTCAAACCCTACCACAACCTACTACTTGCAATGTTGAAACACAAACTCAGCCATGGGATGAGCAAGCAATAATACAGAAATGGAAAAAAGAGTCTGTTGTTACACAGGCCAAAAGCCTGTAGGAACACAGACAAATCTGGATAAATCATACTTGCTCAAATTGGGAAGCTTTGGAGAAAACACACCAGGAGGCTCGTGCCCTTAAGAAACAAAACAAAGAGCTAAAAGGCAGATTGCTCCTGATATTTGACTTGGCACAAAAGCTATTGGCTGCAAGGAAACCATCCTGCAATTACTCTCTGTTCCTAATGGAACGATCCACATGGCTTCAGATCAAATCAGTCAAAGAAGGCAGACCCCATGCAGTATTAAATCCAGCAGATTTTATTAAAACCTTTGCAGAAGCCTTTGCTATGGATCAACACCTCCTCTGTGAGGCATATTTTCATAATGAGGCCATCCCTGAGAACAGGCAGCTTAACCTTAATCCTCTGGTCAATGACATCCATATTCGGGCACTTATCTCCTTTCTTAACAATCAGATTATATGGCAGAATGACTTCCTAGCTACCAAGCACAATGAGGATAACCGCCTTCTCTGGATTAGGCCAGAGCCACAAAATGCTACCACCTTTGTTATAGAATATTATCAGTTTTTAATGAAACCTGGGATGACTCAACACATTCTGCAATTACAGACATCAGTATTACAAGAGCGTCAACATTTCATTAAATCAACAGAGATTGCTGCCCTATAGGAAAACAACATGTTTTGGTAACAGTTTACAGAGAAAAGATAGGAACACAATCCTTTTAGCCCCACTAATCTTGAGAAAGCAATCTCCAGGGTACCTAGCTACATCAAGTGTGTTCAGCAATGTGCTGAAAGCTGGATAGGGTACCAATTTCATTTTCCTATCCTTTGGATCCCAACAGATAAATATCAAATCCATTATAAGCTGCCCAAGAAGGCCGAAACAACAGCTTGGCAAAGGTTACAACGCGAGCAAGGGTTCAGAGCTCCAACATACATCACCTTCCACAGTTACTGCTTGAGTAACTTGCATGCTCAGAGTCGGTATTCAGATTTTGACTCAGAGTGAAGTTTCCTGAGGACATGCAACATTTTAAGTTGGGGGGGATGTTAGGACCATACAATGTACCTTTTTGGCCACACTTTTTTCCACCTTTACACCTTGTTTCACTCACATTTAAACTCACATTATCACCTTACCTTATCTTTCCAAAGGTATATAACTCTCTTCTCGTTACTATATGTTTAATTCCTTTTGCATATAATTTTACATTATTCTTGTACTTAACCATTGATCAGAAATGTATAAGTACTGAAACAGTTCAAACTACAGATTAGCATTAAGTCTGTTGCTGAAACAGAAAGAAGCTGTTACACAGTCTGTGGACTACGATGCTGAAACAGTAACTCATAGAAGCCGTTACACTCTTCATGGTCTACAATGATGAAACAACAACTCGAAGAAGCTGTTACACAGTCTGTGGTCAATGATGCTGAAACATAGAAGAAGTTGTTAGTCCGTGGTCAATGATGCTAAAACACAGAGGAAGTTGTTACACAATCCATGGTCAACGATGCTGAAACAACAACTCACATAGGTTGACTACAACAGTCGCACCTTGAGCTAGCATCAACCATCGTCGTTGTCTGAGAAGTGTTGAAACAGTTAGAACGCAAATCCCATGGCTGAAATAGCCCGCGATTTGCGATGCCGAAACAACATACAACAACAGTAACAGAAGACAAATAAAGAAGTTGTTACTCCAAGCCGCAACAACAACATCTCACGTAGCACTTGTAATAGCATTCTGTTACGGGAGACTAGGATATCCTATTCTAGTTTAGAAAGACAATATGACTAAGAATAAGACTCAGATGTACACCTGTAATTAGTTGATTAAATTGTATCGAAGGGATCCCCCTCTTTAAATAAGAGGAAATCATCATTCGAGATCATCTTATGTTTTTTTGCTAAGAAGGATTTACAGAGAAGGACGTATTTCATTTCGGATTGTAATATGATACATTGACAGATGAATAAAAGACTGTTTTGAGCATTTCTCTCTAGTCCCTTTCGTTTCAGGGGAATCTTATGAGAAGGGAGGGCCCACCTTCTTCACAAGATTCACCCATTAGCTTTGTAGAATATTAGTGTTATTTTTGTTTATGCCTTGATTAAATTTTGTTTTGCTGAAACACTACTTTATTGAATTTGTTTTGTTGAAACACTACTTTACTGAACTCTGGCTTGTTGTTACATTGTTTTCATATGATTCATGTTTGGGTAACTGTTAATAGTTAGCAATCCTGCTTGTTGAATTTATGAAAGCTTGATAATCAGGGACAGGTGTTGAAGATTCCTTCTTAGGAATTAGGGTCGTGTTCTCTGTTAAGAGTTAGTCATTTCAGTTAAGCAATGAGTTCATGAAGTGTGATGATCGGAAATAGGTGTTGAAGATTCCTGCTTTGGGAATAGGGTCCTGTTCTCTGGTTACAGAATAGTTGGTCTTTCCTTTTGCAGTGTCTTGAAGGATTTCTTTTCCAGGTTGTTATTTTCTTAATGTAATCCAAGATTCTTTGGCAGTTATCCCTTTAAACATTGAACTCTGCAATAGGTAGGTTGCTTTCCTGTAATTCAAGTTAGAACTTCAGTTTGTTCAAGGCAAAGTGTGATTAATATGTTTTTACTACAAATCTAGGTTGATTTTGAGATTGAGCATATATAGTGCGTGGTTACCTTTGAAATAACAAACTTCCCTGGGTTGACAATTTATGTAGCACTTGATTGTTTAGTTAATAAGCAATTATAGTGACCAATAACAGTTTTTTAGAACACTACCAATAACTCTTACAGTCACCCTTGAACATGACACTTTGTCTTTGCACGCATTTTAATCCGCTAAACCTCTACACTGAGCCAATATTTCAAGTTTCTTTTACTCCTTTGGGTCACCTGATGAAAGTCACGGCATCCATTGCATTATCAAGTTTTGGTCCATGTCATGTTTCTGTTGATGTGCCTCAGTGTTCAAGGGAAGTATCTGCCTAGTCAGCCATCACAAATATCTTGTTTCAATACCCGTGTCAGTCCATGTTCATTTGATCTACCAATTACATCTCTGTGTCATTTTTGTGTTGTTGATGGGGGATACATCAATGCCCTCCTTTGATGAGTCTATTCTTGTCGACTTCAACACATTATCCAGGAACTAGACTTAGAAACCAGTTAGTACCTTGGGACCTGCATGCCTCAATGGCAGGCCTCCTCACATCCGACAGTGGGTTTACATCATTGACCCCTGATCGGATGATTCCACAGATGTTCGACTTTAGCTCATTCATTCACATTCATTGGAATGTACTAGAGTACCTTGGGAATCATTAACATCAATGGTGATCTCCCTCGCGCTTGTTAATGGTTTACATCATTGATCGCTAATCAAGTGGTTTTTTCCATGTTCGACATCAAGACATCTATTCACATGGTTAGATTCATACTACATTGGGATCAGTAAGAAGACCCTGTATTGAGTCATCACTCTTGTATGTACTTTGCCCAGGTTGCGAAGGAGTTTTCTTTTGAACTATGACACATATATTGTTACATAGATCCACTTTGTATTGGTCATGGCTATGTCTTGTCATCTTGTATATCCAGTGTGTATTCTTCATGGCTATGATCAGTTTAGGTCATAGGAGTATAGATCCATAGTGTATCTTCAGTGGCTATAACTTTTGTCAATATAATTATGGATCCATAGTTTATTTTATGGCGGCCATACCTAAAAAGTATTTATCACTCAAGCATAGGTATGCCTGCCTTGAGTTTTGAAACATGTCATAATATTTGTTTGATGGTTGTGTGCATCTTTTTCCAATCTCTCTGTGTCCATAAACTTGCTTGAAAAAGTCTACAAAGTACTTTAGTCATCATCGTCTTCTAACTTCATACTTTGGGGGGCATTCTATTACACCTCAAATTTACTCACTTTGATAGTGTCGTCATTACGAGTGTTGTAAGTGTTGCATCTTGTCTACAAGTGTCGCATCTTGACTACAAGTGTTGCAATTGTCACAAATAGTATGCTGCCATATTGCCTATGTCATGCCCATAACGACATCATAAAGACACTTAAAGACACCTCAAAGGTGGTTTGGAAGAAGAAAAATCATTTGGCAAGAAGTACAAGCCCTTTGCCATTGGAAAAACCATAAAAAAATTGAGTTTTGTGGATGAGCACTCCCTTGTGGATGAGGACTCCCCTACCCATTGTCAGGGAGTGTTAGTGCTCCCTATGCCTCTCTAGGGGAGATTTTGAGCTCTATGTTCACCCTTATGGGGGAGCGCTACCCCATCTTCAGAAATTTCTGAATTTGTTGAGGGAAATTAGGGAAGAATCCCTCAATTCTTGAAGGTGGTTGGATTAGAGGAGATGGTCAAGGCATGATCTTAGGGAAGATCCTCAACTAAAGGAGAGGAATCCTCAACCTATCCCAAATATCTCTCAAGTAGTTGGACCTCTCCAAGGTTATATAAAGAGGCTTTCTCATGGTGAAAGGGTACATTACATGCAGAAGTAAGTTGGAGAATTACATCAAACTTATGATCTCATGAGTGAGATGCCATCAAAGCTATCAATGGAGATTGATTGAGCAAAGGGGTTGGACAAGGAGAACTGGAAGAAGCTGTTGCACCTTCATTCAAAGGATTGTAATTACTTTTACTTGTTCTCATTAATATAATCAATGCTTGGTCTGTTTCTTTCAAACTTGTACTTGTTCCATATAAGTTTGTCTGTAGTAGATGGATCTATGTTTGAGCTAATGTCAGTAGAGTAGGAAGTCTTTTGTACTTTTTTTTGTCTTGTAGGACCTACCAAGGAGCTCAAGATCAAAGCTCAGCCTGGACCTTGAAGGGACAAACGATGTTCATAAGGTACATACCTTCATCCTTCTCTCTCATTCATCAGCTTGACTAGATCTAAAAGGAAGTCAGTGTCCATGTCAAGCACTTTCTGTCTTAGAGTTAAGGGTTTAGCTCTCAAGAGGAAATATACCTATCCGCAAGGAGATTTTTCTACAACAACATATCCTTTGCAAATTTTTGGCTTAACCTATCATTAGTACTTCCAAAACAATATCATCAACATAAATTTCAATTAATAAAATATCACCTTGAGTTACCTTGATGTAGAGGTTGTTGTCTGTGTTTCCTTTCCATAGTTCATAGGGAGTTTTGTCATTGATGTTTATGAGCATTACTTTGTTTTGAATGTGAACTGATGTATGCATTGTATGTGTCCAAAAAATATCTGTCAATTTGGAATCCATTAGCATTGTTCGATCCATTTCCTGTGTAATTATCATCCACTATGATAATGTTCCTTTTTCTTTGACCCACTCTCTGAACCAATCTATGAATCCATGCTCTTGTCACTATCATATATCTGTCCAAACCTGCTAAGTGTTCTTACGAATCCATATATGTCCATGTTTTCCAAGACTCTACTTGCGCAACTTTCCATAATGATGACCCATTTATCATTATACTATCATGAAGTCTTGATTAATCTATCAAATTGTACTTCTACTAATTGTTTCTCTGAATTTGTCTTCTCAAAATCTACAAGCTACTCGAAGGATGGTTCTTTGGTTTGTCACAGCTATCGCATAAACTCCCCCTGTCTAATATTCATATTACTTGGGATTCTCTAAGCCAATGCGTCAGAAAAATTCCTACTATGATGTGTATTCATCATCATCTTCATTGGTAGATTCATTATCTCTCTGAGCTTTGACTTGTTTCTTTCTATCTATGGATTCATCTTTCACTACAATGCATGAAAGTACAATATCAGGAACATGTTCCTTATTTACCTGTCCTTCATTTCTTTCAGTTATTTTCCAAACCTTTATGTATCTCACATCTTTCCTTTTCTCTGTAGAATTTTCTTCATCTTGTTTTATTGCCATTATTGTGATCTCTAGTACCTGGTCTTTGTTCACCTTTTCTTCTTGTTTTCCTATCTATACTTTCTTATATCTGATATCAGTATTCTCTTTCATGGAAGTATCGATCATGATTCTACAATCACTGGCTATGTGTCCATAGTTATGACATTTGTAACACTCAATGTTATGTGCGACCACATAGGCACTTATTCCTTGAACATTTATTTTATAATCCCTTCAATATGCAATGTTATGTCCAAAGTTAGTACAATAAAAACAATTACCATAAAATAAATTTGCATACCTGGGAGTGAATGATCTTCTTTGTGGCGTAGTCCTTCTAAATTTTTCCCTTGACAGATCATGATCATGATTGAAGGTTCTTTGTGTCTTGAACATGGATGGTCGTTTTGAAGATGTATCTTCAATAGTTTTCTTATATTCTAGATGACCATGATTCCTCCCTTTGAGTACCTCTGCACAACTCTTTCTATTTTCTTCATTCTTCTTTTCTAGCAACCTAGAGTGATTCTCTTCATTCTCTATAACTAATGTGGATATTTCTGTCTCTTCAACGTTCTTGTTGAGCTTGATGATTTTACTTCTCAACCTCTTCTTCTTTCTTCATTATCTGAGACTTCATGACTTCTTCTGTTCTTTTCACTTCTTCAAGATGAATTTTTAATGTGATTATTTCTTCTTCAAGTCCTTTATCTTCTTGACCAAACTCTGCCTCAAGCTAGTTTAGATAGTTAGTTCTTTCCTTAAGATGATCTGTCAATATATTCTCTCCCATTTCTACTTCTTCCTTTTGTGTTGCTATGTTGGTTTCCAAACACTGCTTTTCATATTCAAGATTTTCTTCGATCTTTCTGGCTTCTTCTAGCTGAGTTCTTAGGTTCTCAATGACATGTTGGGCTTCTTCAAAAATGTGAACACTTTCCTTTTGTTTCATCAATTCTTTCTTGAGTGAATTGTTTTCTTCTCTTAGTTCATCTAAAGAACTAATCAATTCTTCTTTATAATTGCCTTCTTTTCAATTAGTTTTTCTGTCGCATTTCATTCATGGCATTCTATTTCAATATGTCCACGTTTTTCACAATTAAACAAAACAACATACCTCTGGTGATTATGTGCTCTTCATCTTCTGAATCTACTTGACATGGTGAACATAATTCTTCTTGATTTGTATCTACATCTTCTTTGACATTTTTTGAATCTGTGATGGGTAAAGAATATATGTCATGTAACTTATCCCAAAGTTCTTTTGTTGATGAACATTTACCAACCTTTTCTCTTACCGGATTAGGTAATCCTTCCCAGATGAAATCCATTGCTATTTTGTTATTCTTCCTCAATTCCTTCTTGATTGCAGTCTTTTCCCTTTTTGAACTATCATATCTTATAACAATTGATAGCCAAATATAATGTCCCTGTGCCTGCAAAAATACTTTCATCCTTATGCTCCACATCTCATACTTAAAACCATTCTGACCATTAAACATTGGTACTGCATTCTCAGAATAATCCATGATCTCCTTCCAGTGGTTAAACTATTTCCTGAAGGAACCTGCTTTGATACCAATTGTTGGATTACTGAGAGGGGGGGTGAATCAGTGATAGAGAAATTTAATCCTTTTTAACCATATAATCCAAGTGTTATATCAATGTATCATTATCATCCAATAACTACAGAGTAAATAAGCAATGAACAAATGAACAATCATACACATACACAATACACCAATGTTTTACGTGGAAACCCAAAGCGGGAGAAAAACACAGAATGATTTATCTTATATGTCTTGAAGAATTACATTCATTGGAAGCACCAACTTCCTTTGTTTTCCAGTTGCAACTGGAAGGAGGCTCCAACCCCCTAGTTTCTCAGGTTACAACCTGAGGGAAGCTCCAACTCCCCAATTCTCTGACTGCAACCAAAAGGAGGATACAACCCCCTATGTTCTTTGGCTACAATCGAAAGGTGGCTACAACCACCTATCCTTGCCCCGTCCAACTGCCCTGATGTATAAGTAGAATGATGAAACCACTATCACACTATCACCGTGAGATATACTGCTGTAAACATGTACCAATCAACCTGCACCAAATAACCTGTACCAATAACCTGTACCATGCATCAAAATCTACCTCAAACTGTAATCAACCTGTACAACTAACAAGTGCATTAACCATGCACTAACCTGTACCAAACAACCTATAATCAACATGTACCATAAACAAGTGCATCAACCATGCACCAACATGTACCTCAACATGTACCATGAACAAGTGCATCAACCATGCACCAAACCTGTACAAATAACATGTCACAAAAACTTGTCCAAACAACTTATCACAACAACCTCTCTCATCAATGTTATCAACCAAATCATATCTACTCGCCAATATCAATCATCAAGACAACTCTCAAATATGTGTATCAACCAAGCATAACACAACAACTCATAATCATCACCAAGATCAATATGTGCTTCTAATAATACAAGTATGCTACATAATCCATAAACCATGTGTCAAAAATACTACTAACAAGTGCCTCCAACCATGTACCAAGTATTTACCAATCATGTATCAACTACTCATCAACTATGACTCATCAATATGTACCAACATCATCAACTATACACCTCATGTATGTGTCAACTCATCAACTACTTGTCTCAATCATGTACCTGACATGTACCTCAACCAAATGCCCTCGTCAATTTCATCATCCAAATATGATTTGTAACTCTGTAATATACCTGGTGTATATGATCACATACCTGCAAAGCTTCCTTAACTTTAACAACAAGAGACTAGCAGTTTCATCAAACTTTTCTTTAGTCTCACATGACTAGTTTTGGATTAGTCAATAACCCTAACTTGAAATAATCATAATTTTGTACCTGTAATGAATAAATATCTGAAACTGATACAAAATGTTCTTCATTATTTTTTATGAAATTCCTCTAGGTGTCACTACTTGGAACCTCTCAAACAAGGAGTTATAGCAAAAATGACATACCTTGCTGAATTCTAACTTATTCTAGAGAGCGACCTTGTAGAGAATTTCATGCACGTAATATTTATTGAATCGATCTAAAACTATTACACAAAATACTAGACACTACTATAACCAACACATTTGGTCTTACTGGATTTTGATTTGTTATGAAGAATTTATGACGTTTTTACCCGAAACACTTATTTTTGACTAGTTTCAGGACTAGCCACAAACCCTATTTTCCACGGAGTGTAACTCCAAAAATACAACGACCCACGAGATGAATGTTTTACCACGGATACTTGGATATATTTTCTCAATGGAATAGAAATTTCATGGTCTGAATCATTCTAGAAAAAAAGTCATTATGAAAATGGTGATATGACCTATAAATAACATACCTTATATGGCCTTCTTTTCTTCACCTTCCCTCAGAAATTCAGCTTAGATATGCTTTGGTTACCTCAGACACCTATAGGTATTCAATATGCTCAAGTGTGTCTTAAATGAGAGAGCCTTGCCTCTTATTTATACTCTCCAAGTAGCTTCCTTAAAAACATCTTCTAGGTCACTTTGCCCACTTTCCTTATTTTAGGGTTAACCCACTTCTAATTTCTCCATTAAATTT